>JAAEAF010006991.1:0-22692 GCA_011037195.1 Triatoma infestans
TGGCATGCGAGACATACGGCTACGTTTTGAAAAATCTAGCTTGAAAACAATCTAAGGTAAAAAGAATATTTTTGAGCCGGGAGATGGCATGCGAGACATGCGGCTACGTTTTGAAAAATCTAGCTTGAAAACAATCTAAGGTAAAAAGAATATTTGTTAGCCGCGAGATGGGCATGCCTGACCTGCGGCTATGTTTTATAATATTTAGCTTGAAAACAGTATAAGGTAAAAAAAATATTTTTGAGCCGGGAGATGGCATGCATGACCTGCGGCTATGTTTTATAATATTTAGCTTGAAACATTTTAAGGACTTTAATAATATTTTTGAGCCGTGTCTGTCATCCAAGTCGAGGGCTACTATTTTATAATATTTAGCTAAACACTTTAATATTTTTTGATATTCAATACTTTGTGTATTTTTATGTATTTAATTCTGTTGTCAATAAGGTAGTCATAATAAAACAATTATTTCAAAAAGAAAACTTGTTTATTTTATGTTTATCTTACAAATCGGTTCTATATAAATTATTTATTATGTTTTGTTTTCATAATTACATCAAGAAAATTACAATGGTAAATTTCATCCAAGTCTCTAATAATATTATAATATGAGTGACCGATAAGGCTACATATGCAAGTGTCAGGTCCTACTTTACACTTTGGGTTTGACCAAACACAACCTATATAATGGAAAGGTTTATGCTTGCTTTTTCTAATATATTCTTTAGAATAATTTTCCAATTCTTTCATACGATTGTATGTTCTCATGAACTGAACTGCATCGTCTCCAGCTTTTCCTAAGGTAATTTTGGAGAAATCTTGTAGAAATTGTTGGTAGAAAGGGTGTGATGTAACGTAAGTCCACTCCTCCATTTCTTTTATATTGTAACAGCTTGCTAATACAAACACGACTAATCTCTTGTTGGATGTGTTGCATTAGTTTTGTGTTAAAGTATATATTTCATATAATAACAGTATGGGCTTTCCTTTTTATGCAATGTACAAGGACAATCGGTTACCATATTTAAATCTAATACAAGATTACAATACACACATGCTATTGTATCTTTCTTAATATAAACAAATCCATTAAAAGCTAACACATCTCTACTTACACAGTTGTAATTATTACATCTAGTAAAAGTATTTAGTCTAGCTTGAGAGTTGAAAAGATCTAATTTAAATTTGTTAATGTTTGCCCAAGAGGCCAATCTATACACATATTGAAGTGAACAAATATACTTAGTATTATTATGAAAATTACACTTAAAATGATTTACTGTGGGCAATGTTTTTATTGGGGACACCCAAAATCTTGTAAATCATATACAGGTTTATTCAGTTTCTTTTCTAAAAATAAACACTTTTCCAATCCTTTAGAAAACAAATACGTACAACCTAAAGTGTACCTCTGTAAAATGGGGTCCAACTGTTCGTAATCTAAATCACCATCATCTTGTGCAATTCCATGATGATTGTTCATTAACCATCGGTTAGGAGCACTGGATAAGTTGTTAGCATTGTTGGGCAATTTAAACATCCAACATCCCAAGATGCTTAAGTTTGTGTCAGCAATGGCCATCTCACGAACAATAAACGTATCATCATCATCAAAACTTTTCCTTTTTTGATATCCCTGCAAGTCAATTATTAGAGGATGCATGATGATGATGGTGGTGGCACACATACAGTATATGAATGTGAACTAAATCCTATTAGTATGTTTCCTTGCATTTATATATATATATATACCCCCTCTAGAAATATGGTTTAGTACGTGCATGCGCATGTGATGATGAAATTGAAGAAACAGCGTCTAGTTTTACCCGTTCTAAATAATGATTCAAACCTGGAAAAAAGAAGTTTATTTAGACATAGTGCACTTTTCCCCAACATCATTCGTTGTTTAATATGCGGACCAAGTAATTGTGGCAAAACCAATTTGTTATTAACCTTACTTATTCAAAAGAATGGCTTACGTTTTAAAAATTTATACATTTATAGTAAATCACTAAATCAACCAAAATATGATATTTAAGTCAAGTGATGAAACATGTTCCCAAAATTGGTTATTATAGATATAGCGATATGGACGATATAATTAGTCCACAAGATGTTAAACCTAATTCTGTAATAGTGTTTGATGATTGTGGTTTAGATAGTCAGAATGTGATTAGTGAATTCTTCACCAGAGGTAGACATCAAAATGTGGATACATTCTACCTAATACAAACCTATGCATACGCCAAGAAACATATGCTGCGCGATAATACAAATGTAATCATCGCCTTTAAAATGGATGATTTAAACTTGAAACACATTTATGATGATCATGTTAACGGGGATATGAGTTGGAACAAATTTAGAGAGTTATGCAGTCTGTGTTGGGATGATAAATATGGGTTTTTAGTGATTGATAAGGATAAACCGTTAAATAATGGAAGATATCGTAAAAGCTTTGATATGTATATTGTGGACATTTAGATTTCTCCGTAGTCTCAAGATGGAACGTGCAGTGAAAACAACAAGAAATATTGTAAAAGCTGTTAAATCGTTAAAACGCAAATATAAAGCCTTAAAACATCAAGAACAAGAACAAGAGAGTCTGATTAAAAAACAATTGAAGCCAGTTATAGAACCTTTAGAAGAAATAAGTAGACACGCTAGGAAAAAGCCTAAAATAGATGATGATGAGGATGGTAGCATAATTAAACAAGAAGAAGAAGAAGACGAGGATGATAGCATAAGTAAACAAGAAGAAGAAGAAGAAGAAGAAGAGGAGGAAGATTATGAAATGGTAAAATCTTATATAAGCTTAAAGAAATCAGCACGCGATTTACAATATGGTATAAAATTTACTCATTCTGGAAAAATGACAATAGGTAATAAAGAAATTTCCATAAATAATAATAATGATTTCATTATAGATAAACATAGATTTAAGGGAACAAAGGGGTTATATGAATTACTGTTTAAAACAGACCCCAAACATTATAACGATGGTGATTTAAAATCATACAAAGAAATTCTGTTATTATCAAATGCTCATAGAAGACATTATAGTGAAGAGAAACCAATTAATGCTAATCGAGGGAAAAAATATACTTTAATCATATCAAAATTGTTCCCATTCTAAGTAACACCTAGCAAAAAAGGCTATGGATTCATGAAAAATGATGATGTAGTCTACGAATACTCCAACGATCCTAATGAATTGGTGGACAGATTAAAATTATGTCTAGCCTCGGAACAAAGTGGAAATAATAGTTTAGGAAATGAAATAATTTCAATTATAAGTGAGCTGAAGGAAGATGGTTACATCAGTTAAGTGGAAGAGTGCTTATAGAGGACATGTCCATCGATAAATTTGGAAGATCTTCAGAAATACATCATCATCAAGATTTGTATGATATTTATAATATTGGCAATGATACATATGTAGACTTCAAACATAAAACAATAACAGGAGTTAATACGCCTAAAAAAGGATTGGACGTTGTGAATAAAGAATATTTGGAAAAGTTTATTCTTAAAGAAAATATCGTCACTAAATCATATCTTCAAGAATACATCGACGTTTATGACAGTAAAAGAGTGGAAAATGAAAGGAACCGTTTGCATCAGATATTTGCTACGATTAGAAATAGAATAAGTGAATGGCCTGAACATATGAATGTGACAACACAAATGCTTAGAGACCTTCTTCAGTATCCATGAAAACATGTCTACGATAAAAAAGAAAATAGTTGATGAGTTAATGGCACCTGCTAGAATTCGATTTAAAAGGAGAAAAACTGTACTAAAAGGAATTGATGACTTGTGGCAAATCGATTTACTACATGTTAAGCAGTATGCAAAGTATAATAAAAACAATACTTTCATTTTAACCGTAATTGATTGTTTTTCCAAATATGCTTGGGCTGTGCCAGTGAAGACAAAAAACGCTAATGATGTTACCAATGCTATGAACAAGATATTCCAACATCTGGAAGAGTGCCTAAAAATATTCAATCCGATAGGGGTTTAGAATTTTATAATTCCAAATTTCAACAGCTTATGAAAAAACATAACATAAATCATTATAGTACTTATTCATCGATTAAAGCATCAATAGTGGAACGATTCAATAGATCATTAATTGGTAGAATTTATAAACAGTTTCATTACAATGGTTCGTATAAATATTTAAATATATTACCATAAATTGTCGATGAATACAATAATACAATTCACTCTGCAATTAAAATGAAACCAGTTGAAGTTAATAAAGGAAATGAAAAAAGTATATTGAAAAATATTTTATTTAAACAAAAGAGCAGCAGCAGCAAGAAACCTCTAAATGTTGGCACAGCTGTTAGGATATCGAAGATTAAAAATGAATTTGCCAAAGGCTATACTGCTAACTGGTCTACGGAAATTTTCTACATTTATAGTGTGCATAATACAGAACCAACTACTTACACTTTACAAGATGCAAATAACCAAATTATTCAAGGTAAATGGTATCGTGAAGAATTATCTCCTGTCAAACATGATAAAGTCTATTTAATTGAAAAAATACTGCAAAGAAAACATGATAAATTGTTGGTAAAGTATTTAGGAATGAACAGTAAAGGATGGATCAAAAAACAAGACTTGGTATAGTGAAAAAAAACATTTATTGTTGTGTTTCATGTAATACATTATTGTGTTTATTAATATCTATATTAACACAATTATCATTTTCAATATTATGTACTTCATCTGTAAAATACATAGTATTTTCCAATGTTATTATTAACATTAAATTATGTAAATAATTGTTAATTATCCAAGCATTATGTATAATTGACATTATTTGGTTTTTATTAAATATATTTCTTTAATTATCACATCTGGTGTTGTTGCTATTGTTTCCTTAAGTGTTAACACTTTTCCCTTTTATGCGTAAGATACATGGAGAGGGTGCTGTCTTCCATAAGCATCGTCACATCTGCATTTATATTTTTCGTCCTCCCAAAATATGAAACGATCTCACCAAATTTCTGCTGTAGATGATGCCAATGAACGAGTGTTAAATTGATTCCAATACGTCTCTTTACTATTTGCACCACAACGTTATAATTATCACCATTATGTTTTGTTAGCCCCACTAACAGTTTGAAACTTCTTTTAAACTGTAAAAGAGATGTGGAATAATGAAGAGCGTCACTCATGTTTATTGTATAATGTTTTCAATCAGACTGATTAAAAAAATGATTTGGTGATCAACTAGTTAGTAAGATACCGCCAGTGGCGGAGTGAGGGATAGTTGGTCCAAATTCAATCTACAATTAGATGATGAAATGCTGACAAGTGTCAGTATGGCTAGAGTAGTTGGAAGAGGTGTTATCGACTCTGCAATCAATAAACTTCCTTTTGAATTACATCTCCCTGGTTATAGATTTTGCGGCCCTGGAACTAAATTACAACAAAGAATAAATCAAAGTGGTATAAATCCATTAGATGATGCTTGTAAAGCTCATGATATTGCATATTCACAACATAAAAATTTAGAAGCAAGACATAAAGCCGATCAAATATTGGAACAAGAAGCTTGGAAAAGACTCCTAGCTAAAGATTCTTCGCTCGCAGAGAAAACCAGTGCATTGTTGGTGGGAAATATAATGAAAGCTAAAGTTAAATATGGAGCTGGCAAACGGCGACATCGTCCTTCATTTAATCAATTATTAAAAGCAGCAGCAGTTGGAAAAAAGAATAATAGCGGTGATGTGTTGAAATCGGTTAAATGTGCTTTGAAAAAAGCTAAAGATTACCTAAAAACAAAACCAAATAATCATATTAAAGCACCAAGAGTTATTCCATTGAGGAAGAAACCATGGGTAGGAGGCGTACTACCGCTAATTCCAATACTTGCAGGCCTGTCGGCGTTAGGTTCATTGGCTGGAGGTGCGGCAACCATAGTGAGAACAGTAAAAGACATAGATCAAGCGAAAAAAACTCTTCAAGAACAAAAAAGACACAATATGGTTATGGAAGGACAGAAGGTTGGGCAAGGACTCTACCTGAAACCGTATGGAAAAGGTTTAGGCCTTTATCTAAAACCTTACAACAGAAATTAAATCTACCAAATCGGGCACTTACAAATTATGATATAACTAAGGTTGCCAACAAATATTTACCGCATTTCCGGGGCGTATTCATGAGAGATAATCTACCATCACGTCCTAGGACTCAAGAACAAGGTATAATCAATTTGGATTCTTCAAAGAATACTGGTACTCATTGGACAGCATATTCTAAAAAGGGAAATAAAGTGTTCTATTTTGATAGTTTTGGTAATTTAAAACAGCCTAAAGAATTGTTAAAGTATTTAAAACAGTGTGACATCTATTATAATAGAGAACGCTATCAAAAGCGAAACCCTTGGAACTGTGGCCATTTATCTTTACAGTTTCTGCTGAGAGAGCAAGCGGCAAACAATGTCTAGCTATTCTTTTCTTCTAACTGGTTTTGATTCTGTATTGCATGCATCCATATTTCCACCATTGGAATTGGATGCAAATAGAAATTATAGTGTTGGACTATTACGACTAGAAACGTACAATTCAATACCAATTGTGGAGGCTGGAGTGAACAATAAATTCCATTTCAATTTCGATAATAAATTATATGTTATAGAAATGCCAACTGGTACGTATGAAATTGGTGCTATTGAAAGATATCTTAGAACGCTGTTGTTGAACAAAAATAAGTCGCTTGTGTTGCATTTAATGCCAAATCACAATACGTTAAAGACTTAGCTTAAAACAACATTTGAAGTGGATTTTACACAACCCCACAGTATTGGGCCACTATTGGGGTTCAATAAAGTGATTTTACCACCGAACAAAACACACATCTCCAACAATATTATAGATATAAATCCGGTGAATGCGATCAGTGTTGAGTGTAACATTGTAAGTGGATCATATAATAATGGAAACCCAAGTCACAGTTTACACACATTTTCACCATTAGTGGCAGCAGGTTATAAAATAGTGGAAACTCCATCACCAGTTATTTACCTACCCATTAATACAAATTATATCGACAATATCAGTGTAAGATTGGTAGATCAAGCCGGACGTTTGATATCCTTCAGAAAGGAAAGAATTACAATTTGTCTACATATAAAGGAAGGATAATGGGTATTGATTTTAACAACATTTTTTCTTCTTCTTCTTTGGGCAATAATTTTATACTTAAAGCAAAACAAGGAAAAAGTAACATCAGTGCTAAAGCAGAAAGTGAACAACAACGACGTCGACCTTTATCAATAAGCAACGTCAAGTTTTTAAAATCAATAGGATACAAAGTGCACAGATATGGATCACATATTAAACATTAATCAAGAGGTTACTTTCAACGACAATATTGAAAGCTATGAATATCATTCGTATACGCCATTTAACTCATCAGGCCTCTCAAATAATGATGAAATTCGCATCACCATGTTCCAAACTGATGTGTACACATTACCAAGTGAAAGTTATCTGTTCATCGAAGGCAAGTTGGAGAAAGGCGAAGCTGAAAATGCTACTTATGCCAAACTAATAAACAATGCTTTTGCATTTCTATTTGATGAAATTAGATTTGAAATCAATTCAGTGGAAGTTGATAGTGTTAGAAATGTTGGTATTGCTAGCACATTGAAAATATATGCATGCTTTTTCCCCTCTCAAATTAGAGCTTTGGAAAATGCTGGAATTGTTGACCCAAATGAGGCTAACACATCAACTATTGTTAATGCAGACCAGCGTTTCAACGTTTGTCTACCACTTAGATATCTATTAAATTTCTTTGAAGATTATAAGAAAATATTGGTAAATGTGAAACAAGAATTAATATTAAAAAGATCCAGAAGTGATTTGGATGCTCTTGTTGGTGATGCAGTGACGGCTAAAGATTGTACTATTACATTGGAGAAAGTTGTTTGGAATATTCCACATATTAAGCTATCAGACCAGGCGAAACTACATATTTATAAGATTATCGAGAGTGGTAAGCCGATACCGCTAGCTTTTAGATCCTTAGAATTACATGAATATCCGAATTTACCTACAACTAATAAAATCACTTGGCATGTGAAAACATCAAATCAATTAAACAAACCAAGATATGTGATTTTAGCCTTTCAAACCGACAGAAAAGATAATATGGCACAGAACAAATCTATTTTTGATCCTGCTGATCTACGAAACGTTAAGCTTTATTTAAACGATTACAAGTATCCGTACAACGATATGCATTTGAATTTCGAAGAGGGTAAAATTTCACCATTATTTGAAGAATATGTTAGATTTCGTCAAGAATACTATGGAATGACAAGAATCGAGTCGTTATTTGACAGAAAAGGATTTGCTCAAACACCCTTTGTGGTAATTAATTGTGCAAGACAGCCGGATAGGTTAAATACATCTGTAGTTGACATTCACATACACATTGAAACTAATAGACCAATTCCACAAAAAACAAATGCTTTTTGTTTAATAATTCATGATACGCTTATGGAATATACACCATTGAATGGTTTAGTACGTAGATATTAGTAAAATGTATTTAAAATAGCTAGAACGTAATATTATTATAATTGGTTTTTTGCTATATTAAAATATTTTATAAATTATGAGAAATGTATAAATTATAATTGGGTTTTTTTTAAATATTATTTTATCATAATATGTTATTTTTATAAGATATAATAAATTATCGTTCTAAAATGAGTTGTTTTTTTTGAGCCCCAAGACCGGATATTCTTATTGCGTTAGTACGACTAACTCTATCTTATTATGTGTTAAAATTATGTCAATAAATTTTTTAATCTTATTTTTAAAATAAAAAATTATTATTATTATAGAAATGTGCGTACTACTAATGGTGTTAAAATTATATCAAATAAATTTTTTAATCTTATTTTTAAAATAAAAAATTATTATTATTATTATTATAGAAATGTGCGTACTACTAATGGTGTTAAAATTATATCAAATAAATTTTTTAATCTTATTTTTAAAATAAAAAATTATTATTATTATTATTATAGAAATGTGCGTACTACTAATGGTGTTAAAATTATATCAAATAAATTCATAATCTTATTTTTTTAAATATAAAAGTATTATGATTAATCAGCCGACAAAGGCGGTATATAGAAACATACCTTATCGCAACAGTGTATGAATCACCGACTTTATTACTTATATTTTATCTACACACAGGATGTACTCAGCTTCGCCGCCTTTTATCTTATTATGTGCCAATACAATTTTTAATCTTTATATATATATATATATATATACACCAGATGTTTATTACTCAGCTTTGTATTTCTAACAAGTGGTGGGGCCTCATATAACAGTATAAATAGTGGAGTAATTTACATTACATCTTCAGCTTTATTCGTCTTCACAACACTCAGGGTAAGTTTAATTTCTATTTTTTCAAATCCAATTAAGTCCTATGTGTAGGAGGAGAGCCTCTGATTCTCTTCGGAGCTCAGAGGAACCGACTAGTTAGCTATTCTTCTCAAATCCAATTAAGTCCTCGCACCATGTCTATGTGTAAGTGGCTAGCAGGAGAGCCTCTGATTCTCTTCGGAGCTCAGAGGAACCGACTAGTTCGCTATCCAGATGCGGATGTTCTGACGAACGTGTGTAAGCTAGGGCGCTCGGCAAAGTTCCAATCAGCCCCGATAAAACGCTGCACAAGTAGGCTAAGTTCATCCCGAATCCGCTTTGCGGTCGCTGGATGCGGTACAATCAGGCAGGTGCATAGGATGATGGATTTGTTTTTTGTTTTTACATGGGCATAGGATGATGGATTTTTTTTTTGTTTTTACATGGGCATAGGATGATGGATTTTACATGTAAAAACTATAAGTATAACTATATTTCAGCTAAAATAATGTCTACAATTATTTTGAAGAAGCTGTTGGAACGATCACCATCCATTATTTATAAACGTATTGGAGATTTGGAAGAAAACAAATCATATCCAATTGCGGCGTTTAAGAAGGTGGAACATACCAAGTTCGGTCCTGGTCTGACAGCAGTGCTCCATGACCAAGAAATTCTAATAAGAGTGTTCCTTCCTAAACGATTTGTAGAAGCGTTGAGCGATGAAGATATTCTCACTTATGAAGGTATGTAGAGCAACACATATTTTATTCTATTTCCCCCCCTTAGCATGTAATATATTTTAGTTTTTATTTTAAGATGGTGATCTTGCGTTAATATATAAAGGAGCAAGGGGCAACTTTAACAATATAGAATTTACCCCATCACATAAACCAGGGGTTCCTTCCAGAAGCAAGAAGGCTAAAAAGACACAAACGGACCAAGATTAATTTTTTTCTGTGTAAGTTTTTACATTATGTCATCTCTATCTTGTGTTAAGTGTGGAAAGAGTTTTTCCAAACCATATAATTTAAGGAGGCATGCTTTAACATGCTTACAAAAAACATGTCCTTACTGTGGCAATATATTTCGCACATTGGTGAAATTCTTAATACACATCTCCTCGTTTTGTATTAAATGTGAGGATTGCAACATAGTATTTGACAAAAAATCCCTCTTTCTAAAACATACTTGCCAAAACACACCTCATTCTTCTTCACACATTATGACAGACAATGACAAGAAAGTGTTCAATAAAAAGAAATATCGTATGTTATCGGTTCCTCTACAAGATGGTATAGTAGTTACGGCATTAAATAAATCAGCCCAAAATATTTGTATAAAAAATGTTGACAATATAAAAGACCCGTTGCTATTTCTACAAGAGAAACACAACATACTTCTACAGTTGTTGAGTAAAGCTAGAGAAGAGTTACTAGTTTTCAAATCATCCATTCTATTGGAATGTGTTTACAGTCGGTATAGGAATTCTGATCTTGAACAGTTTACCGATGCCAATTTTAAAACTTCCATAGAAGTTATTGACGCTAGTTGCAATTTAATTCACTACCTCCGAAGAGTTTTTGCAAAACTTGTGAGCGAGATTGAAGAATTTGAAACTAGCGGATCAAACTGGAAACTGGATTCTATTGATAGCATTGTCATTAGATTAACTAAATATCGACCTTTAGGCGGAAGAGGTTACATCGCTTTACCAAAGGAAATAGCCGATAAACGGGCAATCATTAACATTTGTAATACTGATGACTTTTGCTTTAAATATGCCATCTTAAGCCGCCAGTTAAAGGAGACGCGTAGATTATCGACGTATAAAAAACTAAATCATCCTTACAATTTCGACAATATTTCCTTTCCCACACCATTAAAAGATATACGTAAATTTGAAAAACATAATAATGTATCGATAAACGTTTATTCTTTAACCGAGGAAAATCAAGTTTATCCTCTAATGATAAGTTCAAATGAAAAGTCTGTAGAACATTTTGATTTGTTATATTTAAGAAACGAAAATACTTCTCATTATTGTTTAATAAAAAATTTATCCAGACTTGTTTCTTCACAACTTAGGAAAAAGCATAGCAGCGCTGTTATATGTAAACGGTGTTTTAAAACATTTACTCACACCTATACATCGGTAGATGGGAAAACGGCTGAGGAACGATTAACAGACCATCTATTATTTTGCAATAAACAAAAACCTTGTCGCATTCAAATGCCTTCAGACAACACATATTTACAGTTTACAAACTTTCAACATAAACAACACGTACCAATAGTTATCTATGCTGATTTTGAATCTATACTTTTACCCGTACACAATGCACCCGGCAGTCCATCAACATCATGGTCTAGACAAACACACAAGCATGAAATTTGTAGTGTTGGGGCTAAAGTTGTCTCTTCACTATCAAATTATCAAAAAGACATTTTCATTTACACTGGGGACGATGCTCTTGAACAATTTATGCAGTATTTACATTCCATTGTTAAAGACGTGGAAACCTTATATAAGGAGATTATTCCAATGACAGATCTATCACCACAACAACGACATGACTTTGACAATGCCACTCATTGTGGTATTTGCGACCAACCGTTTAACCATTTAGACAAAAAAGTTCATCATCATGATCATCTTACAGGGGAATTTCAGTGTGCTGCACATAATGATTGTAATTTAAATTTTCAATTACCCAATTTCATACCGGTGTACATGCATAATCTTAGCGGATATGATGCTCATCCTATTATATTATCTTTGGGACAGGATCCAGGCGACATATGGGTAATACCAAATTCAACTGAGAAATATATAAGTTTTTCGAAAAAATTTAGCGATTGTACGCTATGGCTTAGATTTTTAGATTCTTATAGGTTTTTACCAGACAGTTTAGAACGACTAATAAATAACTTGACTGAATACCCACAAATGGAACAACAATTTCCAAATTATGATGAACGAAAATTACTACTTAGAAAGGGTATTTACCCATACGCCTACATGACAAGTATGGAAAAATTAGATGATCGTTCCTTACCAGCTAAAAAATATTTTTTTAATGATTTAACCGATGAGCACATATCCGATAATGATTATTTACACGCTCAACAAGTCTGGACCGCTTTCAATATACAAACACTTAGAGATTACACAGAATTGTATTTAACAACAGACATAATTCTTTTAAGTGACATATTTGAACAGTTTAGAAATGTGTGTGAATCCATTTACAGCATTGATCCGAGTTGGTATTTCACAACGCCTGGGTTGGCATTTGACGCCTGTTTAAAATATACAAAGTAAAATTGGAACTATTGACTGATTATGATAAACATCTTATGATTGAATCAGGTATTCGTGGAGGTATCACTTCGTGTGTTACAAGACATTCCAAAGCCAATAACCCATACATAAGTGGTTACGATCCCACACAACCATCTAGCTATATTTTATATATAGATGTAAATAATCTATATGGGTTTGCAATGAGTGAATATCTTCCTTATGGTGGTTTTGAATGGGTGGACAATAGTGTGGATGTTACCACAGTTCCTGATGATAGCGATGATGGTTTTATTCTAGAGGTTGATTTGCATATACCAACCAGCTTACACAATCATTTCAGTCAGTTTCCACCACTGCCACATCATCACAATAATAAGCTCTATACCACGCTTGAGGATAAACAACATTATGTGATTCATTACAAAAATTTAAAACAAGCTCTGTCGATGGGTGTTGTTTTGAAAAAAGTGCATAGAGTATTAAAATTTAAACAATCCCCTGGCTTAAACCTTACATAGAACTGAATACTAACTTACGCAAGACGGCTAAAAACGATTTTGAAAAGGACTTTTACAAATTAATGAACAACTCTGTTTTTGGAAAGTGTATTGAAAATAAGAGGAAACGATTGACCATCAAACTTGTCACCACGGAAAAAGCATTATTAAAATTATCCAAAAGACCAAACTTTAAAGACAGGACAATTTTTAGTGAAAACGTTGTTGCAGTACACTTACAACAGGAAACCATTTTTCTGGACAGACCTATTTACGTGGGATTTTCGATTTTGGAACTCAGCAAACGGTAAATGTATCAATTTCACTACGAGGTTATGTTACCATTTTATAATCATACTTCCCTGAATTTGCTATACATGGACACTGACTCTTTTATATATAATATTCAAACAGACGATGTATACGATGACATGATTGAATTGAAAGACTATTTTGACACTTCCAACTACCCTGTTACGCACAAATGCTATTCAACCACAATAAGAAAGTGTTGGGTAAATTTAGCGATGAAACTGCCGGAGTTCCTATTCAAGAATTGGTGGCATTAAGACCTAAAATGTATAGCTTCAACATTTTCAACAAACACATAGTTAAAAAGGCAAAAGGTGTTAAAAAAAGCGCTGTGAATAGATTTTCATTTTCTGATTATCTAAATGTTTTAAAAAGCCAAGACCTTGTATTACATGCACAATTCAAAACTATTCAATCTAAACGACACCAATTATACACATATGAATGTAGTAAAACAAGTTTGACATGTTTTGATCAAAAACGTTTCATTTTAGATGACGGAATTCACACTTTGCCATACGGACACTATCAACTCAACAAATAACTATGCACACTCTACAATACACTATTGACGAGAAGTATTTTCAACCGTACTCACTTTTGGATCTATGCATGATCAACATCTGTTTAAATTTAGCTAGGAGATCTGATATTTTCCTACTTGATATACCGAAAACTGTTCAGCTTAAATTATTTCATTCATTCTCTGATTATTGTATAACTACTTATAAAAAATGTAATATAGATTTGTATTGTTTTGAAAATATTGAATTTATTGCTGGTCACCCAATGCCCCTATCAGATTACATTGCCATATTGTATTGCAACCCAGATAACAGATCCTTATTATTGCAACACTTTAAAACATTCGCAATAACTATTGAACTGTATTACTTTAAAAAAATAAACATTCTTTCCCATAATAACATTGACGAACTATACAATGATACCAATTCTTATTACAATTTTTGTGACAAATGTTGCAATTTGCTCAAGCCAAGCACTCCTAAAGGATTAATTTGGACATATCAACGAACTACTGTTCACACTAACAACACTAATCTTCTTTCCGATTTGATATATGATCCTTTTTTCTGGTGTTTCAATTGTATTACATGCCCATTATTTGGTGTGGAAAAATGCTTATGTGATGAGATAATGTAAATATTAGATTATGTCTTTTGTAAATAGATTACTAAAACTGTACTAGAGAAAAATAATTTCTAAGATCATTGTACTAAAAAGAATTATATCTTGTAAAATAGAATAGTGAAAAATGTATTAAATAATCATAGAAAATAAAAACTTATAATATGTCATTCTGCCTTCTTTTTTTTCACCTATAATGTTATAAACATTAAAAAATAAGAACTACACACTAGTTATACTAGTACTGAACATAAAAAAGTGAAATACATAAATCATAGTAGTACTGAATATAAAAAAGTGAAATACATAAAACATAGTAGTACTGAATATAAAGAAGTGAAATACATAAAACATAGTAGTACTGAATATAAA
Source organism: Triatoma infestans (assembly GCA_011037195.1). Classification (NCBI taxonomy): domain Eukaryota; kingdom Metazoa; phylum Arthropoda; class Insecta; order Hemiptera; family Reduviidae; genus Triatoma; species Triatoma infestans. The sequence continues at coordinate 15,054 of JAAEAF010006991.1, forward strand.
AAAGTGAAATACATAAAACATAGTAGTACTGAATATAAAAAAGTGAAATACATAAAACATAGTAGTAATGAATATAAAAAAGTGAAATACATAAAACATAGTAGTACTGAACATAAAAAAGTGAAACAATACATAAAAATACACTAAGTATTGAATATCAAAACAAATATTAAAGTCTTTAGCTAGATATTATAAAATGTTTGCCCCCAAGACTTGGAAGCCATCTCGCGGCTCAAAAACATTATTAAAGTCCTTAAAATGTTTCAAGCTAAATATTATAAAAACTTAGCCCTAGTCTTGTATGCCATCTCACGGCTCAAAAACATTATTAAAGTCCTTAGAATGTGTTTATCTAAAATATTATAAGTGTAAACATGAACAAAATATCAAAAAATATTAAAGTCTTTAGCTAAATTTTGTAAAATATTAGCCCTAGTCTTGTATCACATCTCGCGGCTCAAATATGATAATAAAGTCCTTAGAATGTGTTTAGCTAAATATTATAAGTGTAAACATGAATAGAGTCCATAAAAATGCACAAAGTATTGAATATCAAAAAATATTAAAGTGTTAAGCTAAATATTATAAAATAGTAGCCCTCGACTTGGATGACAGTTCACGGCTCAAAAACATTATTAAAGTCCTTAAAATGTATTTTAGCTAAAATATTATAAGTGTAAACATGAACAAAAAATATTAAAGTGTTTAGCTAAATATTATAAAATAGTAGCCCTCGACTTGGATGACAGTTCACGGCTCAAAAACATTATTAAAGTCCTTAAAATGTATTTTAGCTAAAATATTATAAGTGTAAACATGAACAAAAAATATTAAAGTGTTTAGCTAAATATTATAAAACATAGCCGCAGGTCAGGCATGCCATCTCCCGGCTCAAAAATATTTTTTTTACCTTAGACTGTTTTCAAGCTAAATATTATAAAACATAGCCGCAGGTCAGGCATGCCATCTCCCGGCTCAAAAATATTTTTTTTACCTTAGACTGTTTTCAAGCTAAATATTATAAAACATAGCCGCATGTCTCGCATGCCATCTCCCGGCTCAAAAATATTTTTTTTCCCTGGTTAAAAATCAGATGGGGGTCTCATCGTAATTTTGTAGCCGCGCGCCAGACCCCTGCCTTCGGGCGTAAATTCATAAGTGCCTGGGGCTCAGAAATTTTGCCGCCAGAACGCCCCAATTACATCTACTACCGGTCATGCGGGATAGAGGGCAATGGGATGGCGGATCAAGTTGGCTAGGGAGGGATCATCATTACCATTTGTGGTCCTGAACCAGTCCTTGCCGTCACAAAGAGGTTTTGCGACAAACAGATTAGAATTTGGGAGACAAGAGTCTTGGAGAAATGCTAGGGGGGGTGCCTCCAAGCTATAAGATTTATAAAAGGTATTAAGCAGGGAGTTTCGGAGTACCTCCTGTCCCTTACTAGGTAGGACAGGTCTAAGGACCTTGGTGGGGGTAGTGACTGGACACACTTGGGTGTCTAGTCACTTGTTCAACATAGGGAGGACGTCTAGTCCCATTTGTCAGAATTGCGATGACGGAGTCAGAGAATCGGTGTATCACTATTTATATCAGTATCCTCGTTTCGCTGGTACTAGGTTTCGCGGATTTGGGAGGGTACCACTTTCGCAGGATTGCCTGGCGAGTTGGAGTTAAAGGAAATCTTGAGATATTGCAGACTGACCGGTAAGCTACCGGGGGAGATTATTTAAGGGGATGATATGGGAGGCATCGGGGGGATAAAAGCCATAGAGGCTATCTGGTACGAAACACTGACACAATTTTCTCTTACTGTAATTTAGAATTATTGGCAAATTTTCTTGAAACTCGTAATTTTATTAAATGTTTGCTTGACATCAAATTGATATCAATTGGAGAATCTTAACTTAATAAAAATTACTTTCTTGACAAAAGCATACATACACTGCCCCTCCTCCAAAACTATTACAAATATATTTTCTCAGAAAAAAGTTTCAAACAATGATGATTGGTCTCTGTATGTATAGTTGGTATAATAAATTTTATGAAATCTGTCGGTGTTTTTATGGAAAAAACTTAGAAAACTGAAATAACTGATCAATAAAAAAAAAAGAAAAAAAAGCACTTCCAGTCAATAGGTTTTAATTCAAACGCAAAATTTTAGCAACATATTTGATTTTAATTAATATTTTTTAGATGATAGAATTATATAATAAACTCAAACTTGGAAGAGTGCGGTGGTCAGGTTATGGGGCGAGGATGTGTAATTAAGAAATCCCTAGGAAAACTTTGGAGGGCATTGTGCAAGGTTCTAGGCGGGTAGACAACTCAAAGCTGTTATGGCAGGATTGTGTGGCGGGAGACGCACTGGCAATGCTTGGATTTCGCAATTGGAGGGCGGTTGCATAGGAAAAAGACGCCTGGCGGATCCGTCTTGAGGAGGCCAAGACTCTTCATGAGATGTAGCGCCATTAAAGAAGAAGAAGAAGAAACACAAAATAGCCCTTTAGAGGAAAACATAAACATAACCCCCTAACCTCCCTCAAAGTACGACTTCCAAAAACCCTTCAAAGTCTTGATATTAGACAAGGGGCCGCCAATTACAGGCGAATCTATGTGGTACACGGACGGGTCCAAGATGGGTGACGGAGTGGGAGCCGGCGTGTACGGGGCTCATCCGAGATGTAATATCTCGGTGAGCCTGGGAAGGCTAGCTACGGTCTTTCAGGCGGAGCTAGTCGCGATTTTATCTGCGCCGCCGAAATAAGAAGACGGGGAGTGCATAACTCCAGAGTCGTCATTTATTCGGATAGCCAGGCTGCTCTGCGGGCAATTGACTCGTGGGAGATCAGCTCAAGGCTGGTGTGGGACTGCCTAGGTGCACTCAGGGAAATTAGTAGCCATAATAAGGTCTTCCTGGTTTGGGTACCTGGGCACTCGGGTTACAGAGGCAATGAGGCGGCGGACCGCCTGGCCCGGGAGGGTTCAATGAGAGCACTTATCGGGCCGGAGCCGTTCTGTAGCGTCTCAAGATGCCTCAGGAGTGCATCCATCAAGGCATGGATGCAGGACCGATCAAGGGAATGGTGGGTCAAAACTTCAGGCCAGAGGCAGGCGAAAAAGTTTATCCATAGCCACTCGCCCAAGCTAACTGCGGAATTACTCCAATTAGGCCGGGCGGCCATAAGGATAGCAGTTGGCGTTCTCACTGGCCATTGTAGATTAAATAAGCACATGCATCGCATGGGCCTGGCAACGGATAGCCTATGTAGGTTTTGTCAGGAGGAAGAGGAGACGGCACTGCATGTAGTATGTCAGTGCGAGGGGCTGGTCTGGCTAAGGTACCGCCTCTTTGGTAAAGAGAAGCTGGTGCCAACAAGCCTCAGCCAGGGCCCTCTCTCGGACCTATTAAGTCTTTTAAGGCAAGCAGGACTCGAGAGAGTGCTCTGATAGCAGGTGCTCTGATTGGCCACCTAGGAGCCCCCCCCCAATTCCAAAGTCCGGCTAAGGACAGGATCGGGGGAAGGTCTCCAACTAGGGGGTGCCACAATAGATCCTTGGGTGTCGCGGTGGCGTAGGCTGAAGAGCCAATTCCCCTGAAGTGAATGAGTGTATTTTCGGTTGAGAAATTTAGACAGGTCCTGTCGGGATTACATACTGATCCCCACGGAGAATCTAATCTAATCTAACCTCCCTCAAAAGTCCACTTAAATGAATTCTTCCGGAGAAATTTTACAAATAAAAGTGGTAGCTCTGTAATAAGTTTAAAGAAAATGTAATAAATTAAGAAAATTGATAGTCAATGTAATAAATTTAAAGAAAATCGTTGAAGCTGTTTTCGATTAAAATCGCCTTGAATAAAAAATACAGTTCAGAAAAAAAGCACTTCTAGTCACTAAACTCGGAATTTTTGTAACATATTTACTTTTATTAAATGTTATATAGTTCATACAATTATATAATAAATTGGAATAGCAATTTATAGGAAAATATTACTCTCCCTCTTCTCCAAAAACCCCCTTAAATGAATTTTCCCACAAAAAAATTTAAAATAAAAGTTTTCTATGTGTAATTGATAAAAATGAGGATTTTAAAGAAAATCGCAAAAAATTGAAAAGTCCATTCTGTAAAATTGATGAGTGGATTTTCGGTTGAGAAATTTTGACAGATCCTGTCGGGATTACGTAGTGATACCCACGCAGATGTCAAGTTTGAACTTTCTGCATTTTTATAATATATATATGTACACGTACACACAGACCATTTTCTAAATGCCACTTGTTTTTGACTCAGGGGAACTCAAAACGTATATTTCCGGTGAAAATTCGATATCTAAAATTTGACACGATTCACAATACTTCCTTTTACTGGAGTAAGAAAAAGTAAAAATCTAGAAGAAGTGAGAAAGAATATAAAGAGCGTAAAATGCCATTTTTCGATGATATACAACTAGAAAGTAATAATAAAATTGTACTGTTCATGAACAGATATAAATCCAAGCGAAGCACAAGAAGCTAGAAAACTACCAAGCATAAAAGAGATTCACATAGAATATAGACAGAGATGGAGAGGCGCTCTATGCTGTAGGGCATATAGTTGTGGAGGATGTGTGAAGTGCGGCCGAATGGTTGTGTCATATACAAAAGTGAAGATGGTCTATTGGAAGTTTGCTGTTGGCCTCTTACCAAACAACCCCCTAACACTGGAGATTGCCTTAAAAGTTTGTAAAGAAATATAATAGTATCATCTCTTTTGTTGTCCAGAATTGCGGGATGCAATGTGTACAGTCTCTCCTAGGCCCCCCCGTGATACTGATATTTTTCAGGCAGACAAATACAGACCCGTGATTTCTATATGTAAAAAAAAAAATGTGAAACTCGCAATCGACTTTCTCTTGTTGCAATTTATATAATTATTAATTAATTTTCTAAAAATTTGGAGAAAACTAACTATATAATTGATTTACTATAATAATACAATACTTCTTAGAAAGTGTGAATCTCCTATATGAGAAAAAGTCGTAAACAAAGTGATATATCTATATTTTGTTAATATACATATTTAAAAAAACTCGTATGTATCTCTGAATTAAAAAATGAAAAAAAAAAAACTGGAATCGTATAATATACTGAAATAGTACTTAAGAGGTAAGTCTGAGACTAGAGAGATTCAAGAAAATCTTGACTAAGAAAAGCTGAAAAAGCGGAAAATGATATCAAAACATTTTCGTCGTCAGATCCCCAAGTAGATTCTACGATTTTCTTTTTAGCGTTAATCTGACCACATAATCTGACCACATATATACATAGGGAGACAGTTCCTAAAAAAATCAGTTTATCATGGCTCAGAGCTTCAAAACAGTGTGAAAACTCGATTTCAAAAAAAAACTTGACCAAAACGTAATACTTTCTCTTACAGCATTAATTGATGATATAACAAAACCACAGTCCAGAATAAATATCCCGGGGGGTGTGGGGAACTAGGATTCGTGATTCTGCAAATAAAATACACCCAGTAAATGTCAAAGCACACTTAGTAAAATGTTACATATATTCTAAAAGCATATACAGTAAATGGTTGCTATGACCAATCTGTTCGCTCAGGGAGTGACACAGATTGTCAATCGTCGCTCGTCGAGTAGAGTGGCCTGGCCCTCTTGCCTAGCGCACACTACTTATCGGTGATCGTTGTACGAACAAACGGCCTGGCTCTCCTGCCTAGCGCAGATGTCTTGAAACGGTGATCGCTGATGAGTAAACGGCCTGGCTCTCTTGCCTAGCGCAGATGCTCTGAGAAGTTAGTTAAGGGCCTGCCTAGCTAGCGCCAAAACTATTAGAAGAGTTTCTAATCGCTGAGTACTTCTCTCTGATTATTCTGGTCGTGGATGGCCCCTTATATACGATTCTGAGGTGGTAGGGATGGTGTCCAGTAGGCGGGTCTAGCCGGTGAAAGTTCTCCCCTCTGTAGTGGAGTAGGAGAGTCCTAGTGTAGTGGGGTGTGCCTCCCTAGTGAAAGGTCCACTTGGTGCAAACCTGGTGGCCGGGCGGAGAACTGTTGTTACAAGGATATAAAACTGAATGAATATATTTATTACATTGAAATGATAAGTTATTCATTGACTTTAAGCATGTTCTTTCCGCTCAATAAAGCTGATTAATTTATGCTAAACGACCAGAGTTTAAAAAAACATCTTTATTGATGAACCAACTAAAACACACACCTGTAGTAAGATAATATAAGTTGTAAACTCAGTTTACAAAACCGGCCGGTAAATATATAAGTGTTATCAGTTTCCTTAAAAATAGACACCATGTAGCTTGTTGTATGCGACACCGGTTTTATGAAACTTTTAAAAGAAACTTAAGAAACTTGTGGGCGAAGCTAAATAATGTCACCTTGCCAGCATATGTTTTTTTTTTTTTTTTTTTTTTTACAGAAGATTATGGTTAACATCTCTGTTCAAATATGTTACTCATACTTTAGGAATTTTTTCTTTTTTTTAGCAACTTAAAACTTTAAAACTTAGCTAATTTTTAACACAAAATAAAATATAATTTATTGAATAAATTAATTTTTATAGGAGAGGAAAATTATGTGGTAAACTAAGAATTACAATAAATTAAAGTACTATTAGTTAGAATCAACAGTCGGAACTGTTATCGCTGATTGCATAGTCATTGATTAAAAGGAGATTTATCAATAACTAGAAACCTCGTATATACTAAATTTTGCAATTTCTATAATTCTATTTCAAGTTAAGGCAAATACTAAATGAGGGCCTGATTTTATGGAGTTCTGTTGACCATTTCTATCTGAAAGCGAACAGAATTAGAGGCATAGAGAGGAAGATTAGATGTAGAGAGAGGGGTGTAAGGAGTTCTGGTAGAGAGAGTGACAGTGAGTTAGTGGTAGGAACGAGAGGTAACAAATTTTGATTGGTTTACAGTTGTGCAGTTAACAATCCAAGTTTAAAGGAACTCTTTAAAGTGAAACAAATTATCCATTAATGTCATATCGTCTATCGTTAAAGCCACATTGTTGTTGAGGGGTTTGGTCCGAAACCTTTGTTCTTATACGGCAATAGTTTCGTTATTCAGCAAATACAACAACATCTATATTCTGTGAATACTTATTTTTGGAACTTTGATTCCTACAGCAATAAGAGAAAGTAAAGAGAAATAATGTGGCGATCATGAGGCTATAATCACACCTGTCCCAATTGAATCTGTCCTCTAAACAAATACTGGACAAGTTGAGAAAGTCGCATATTGTTTGCATTATTCTTGCTTATGTAGCTAGCCAAATCGACTATGTACGGAACTGTATTATTTGTAAGTTCCTTGCTCTAAAATTTCATTAACATGTAAACAATTATATATATTTGAAGCTTTCTCTAAACTCTACGTTAGTAAAAAAAAAAAAAAAAAAAAAAAACTGAAGTCAAACTTAGCCTATGTTTCAGTTTCAATCTTATTTACTTAATACATGAATACATTTATATTTACAATATTCTGTAAAATTATTGCAACAAATAACAATGCAACAAATAAACATACAGAGAGACAGGACAAAATTTTGCCAAATCCTTAAACCAAAAAAATGCGATTTAGAAACTAAATTCTTCTTTGCAAAGAACACA
>JAAEAF010006992.1:0-10084 GCA_011037195.1 Triatoma infestans
TAAAAAATGTTTAAAAATATATAAGTTCCATTTAAATTACTAGTTTTAATATGTACGCATAAATCGCTATTCTTACTTTTATTTCTTCCATGTCAATTTGTAAGAAAGGCACTTTCTACATTTCTAACCGAAAACTTACATCTCTTCTTTGCAAGAATTGACGGAAATATGTGTGTAAATTGAGTATGTTTTAGATTAGAAAAGTGATTAAATATGTGGAATTTGATACGTAAATTGAGATACAACAGTTATTAAATCTCTGGTTAAACACTAGCTTTTTTTTTTTCCTTTCTTTAATTGCATAAACAATTAGTTCGACAAAACATATTATTAACTATTTCGTCGTACATTGCGTTAGATAACAGATCCAACGACTTTAAGCAGTACCAAAAAGAAAACGATATATTATATTCTATAAATATAGTTGATCGATAAACAAAACAAAAAATTATCTTAAAAAGGAAATTGGAGATTTAACTCATAGTGGAGTCCTTTGTAATTAAGTGTTAATCGGTCATCGGCAGAGACAACATGGGCTCGCACAAAGTGTTAAGTGTTTCTCAGCTCTATGGAAGAAAAGTAAAACCTACTAACGAACGATTTGGACTGTGGTTATTATTAGAAAACTTGGACAACTTAATTACAAATGATTGTGTAATGTTATTTTTTTAAAAAAAAAAAATAAGGACTGTTCGGTTATTATCGGCTCTGTAGTTCGGCTGTCCTCGTTGTGTTTTGTATAATAGGCTAAATAGATTTTTCTTAAAGAAGGAAAATGGAAATTAAATTGTAATTGCTTACCAAAAAACCTTACACAGGTAAGTGACTCATAAATCAATATACTGTATTAAATGTCCAATATACTTGATCGATAAAAATAGATAAGTATGGTGTATAAGAAGGAACCATAGATTAAGTTTTAGTTTATTGTTTACCAAAAAAAACTCATCTGTTTACCAAAAAAACTAAGTATCTGTCTAGTGATTAAATATGCGGAATTTGGTATGTAAATTGAGATACACAAGTTATTAAATCACTAGCTTTTTTTCCTTTCTTTAATTGCATAAACAATTAGTTCGATAAAACATATTATTAACTATTTCGTCGATAACAGGTCCAACAGCTTTAAACTGTGCCAAAAAAAAAAAAAAAATAACCGATATATTGGATTCTAAAAAAAGAAAGGAAAATGGAGATTAACTTGTAAATTGCTCACCAAAAACCTTACATAGGTAAGTGACTCATAAATCAATATACTGTATTAAATGTCAATATACTTGATCGATAAAAGTAGATAAGAAGGAACCGTAGATTAAGTTTTAGTTTATTGTTTACCAAAAAACTTACATAAGTATCCGTCTAAAAAAAAAAATAAGTAAATATATTATATTGCAAACATTGTGCATACATAGAGGTTAATAAACTTTTGTACGAATGGAAAAATACAGGTTAATGAACCCTGGCCTGGGGTACGTGGGGCAGAGCCTCTCTTTAAGTCTCCGTGTATATATTTTATATATATATATATATATCTATAGAGCGAGAGAGAGAGTAAGAGAGAGAGAGAGAAAGGATATGAGAGAGATGTGGGAGAAGTATGTGGGTGAGGTATAAGGATCTAAAGAAAACTACTATTGCCAAGTTACCACTATAGCTGAGTGGTGTAAGTGATGGACTTGGATGACGAAGGTTGTGAGATCGTTTTTGCTGACCTCAGCAAAAAAAAAAATTAATTTTTAATATTTCTTCGCCTACAGGAAAAGGAGAGGGGGTTGGGTGGGGAAAAAGGACCGGAATAGGTTTGGGGGAGGGGGTAATGTAGTTTGGCTAGTGGTAACTAGGGCGGTGAGGGGGTGGTGGAAATTGGACAGGGAATGGTTGGGACGATAAGGTGAGGGGGTAGGTGAGGGAGTGAAATTTTGTCCTGGAACCGGCAAACATACACTACTCATAACAACAATAACTAACTGATCATAACATCATCCCTTCCCATTTCGGATTCAGAGCTTATTTCAACAACCCATCAAGGATTCCTTGTTGTAGACGCCGTCACCTCCTCCCTGCAGTCTTTTTGTTTAGATATTGCACAAGCTTTTGACCGGGCATGAGGGCTTGCTGCCTAAGCTTAAGGTACCTAACGTTCTCCGTACCTACCTTTCCGAGAGTTATTTTCGTGCGTATCATGGAACAACCGACTACACTATAACCCCTGTCCGTGCAAGCATTCCTCGAGGCTCTGTTCATGGAACTCTTCTATTTTCCCTTTACACAGCAGATATCCTACAGCACCAAAATACCATCCTCTCCAACTTCGCGGAAGATACCGCAATCCTCTCTCCATATTCTAATTCCGTCGTTGCTTACCGTTCACCACAGTCCATCTCATTCCTCTGAAAATCTGGTTGATAAGTGGAGAATAAAAATTAAAGCTCTCTCCCTACTAGTAACATCCTTCCACCCAATTACATAAATCAGAATCCCATTCCTAACGTCGAAAAGTACTTACATTGGGCTATTCCTTGATAAAAGACTTACTTGGATGCTAGACAAAAAAGATCGAACCATTCGTCGCTATAAACTTCTCTCACGACTTCTTGACAGACGTTCTAAACTCACTTTAATAAAACAAAAGTCTGTTATATTCCTACTTATTACACCTATTTGGAGTAATGGGCTGAGAATGTGGGGTACGATCAAAACTCAACGAATCCAATCCCTACAGTCAAAAATCCTCAGGAAAAAACAATACATACTCCCGGGTATGTATCCAATTCCAACTATCCATAATGACCTCAAAATTCCTTTCATCCGCGATCTTACGACATCCCGTTTTTCTCAATTTCATTCATCCTTAGAAGCCCATCCAAATCCACTAATTGAATGATCCCATTCCAACACCTAGATACAGCTGAAGCAAAAATGCTTTAGAGTCCTGCTTTATGAATAAACAGTAAATCCCACTAAGTTTTAACCTTTGTATTGTAGTTGCAAATTTCAATTTAAAAACAAAAACTGTTAAAAGAATAATCAATGCAGCCCTGAAATGTAAATACCTTCATAGCCTTCAAAATGATTCATACCGACAAAATGATTAGGTTTATTTGTGGTGAGATTTTTGTGGAGGAATAAAATCTAGAGAATTGAACTCTCATCAATCTATTAATTTAAAGCAAAAGATACTATCAAGATTTTATAGTTAAACAATAATAAACCTATCAGTTAGATTTTTGGGGAAATTACAAAAATAATAAAATATACACTAGTCAGAAAATTGTCCACTTATTTGTTTAAAACATAGATCCAATTGTAGAAATCAAAACAAAATGATTGACATTTTAAGTTTTTTTAGCGAAAATTCTACATAAACCCGAAATATTCAATATCAGCAAAAGAAAGAAGTATATGTAAATAACAAAGAACAAACACAGAATAAATAGATTTACACTTAAACCTGGGAATATATAAATGTTTGGAGAAATGTATTCAAATTCAATGAATATTGTAATGAGTGAACGTACTGTGTAAATAAATGGTTAAAGTTCTACATTATTGTGACATAAAACAAACCAATTTCACAATCTCATCGCCATACCATACAAAATTCTATTTGATCGTCACATCGTCACACCCCCTTACCATACACAAATATATACACACACACACACTTACACACACACGCTTAACATTCTTACACAACAGAGCCGTAAGGATGAACAACAGACAAAGATAACATTACAACCTTCTATGGAAAATCTGGATGATTATTTTAGAGAAAATCAACTACGATAATACTGAGAACTATGAATGAAGTAGTTCACTATATTCTTCATTAGAGTTGATTAATTTGAATTTAATAAAATCTCGGATCTTAAATCTTAGAACACGATATTACTAATAACCCATATATTCCATGTCCATAGCAAGATAGAGCCATATGGCTGAATACCTAGTTAGAATATTTTCTTTTTACTTTTTCTTACAGATGTAAAAAGGAGGTATGTATCTATGATGAGGTTAAACGATCAGAGTTTAACGAAAATTACTGGTTTTTAACGCTGCCTTAACAAGGAAAACAATGTTGTTAACGAATGGTCTCTCTTTTGTGTGTGCAACAAAATAACTTTAAAAAAAATCTGGTGTGAAACACTCACACAACTTTCTCTGACTCCAGTTTTCAAAATTATAATTGACTCTGTAGTTCGGCCGTCCTCGGGGTGTTTTGTGTAATAGGTTTAGGTTTACACGTAGACAAAATTAGGCAAAGGTTTGGTTTTGGTAAGGTAAGCCGCAACCGAAAAATGTACAATCCCTGTACATTTTACAGGGGACTGGTAAACAATTACAAGACTGGTAAACTGGGATTGTACATTTTTCGGTTGCGGCTAAATCTTTATTTTGCGTACCTTACCAAAACCAAACCTTTGCCTAATTTTGTCTACGTGTAAACCTAAACCTATTACACAAAACACCCCGAGGACGGCCGAACTACAGAGTCGAAAATGGTCGACCAGTCCTTATTCGTCGGCAGAGACAACATGGGCTCTCACAAAGTGTTAAGTGTTTCTCAGCTCTATGGAAGATACAGACCCGTTTTGCGTAAATTACCGGTTTTTAACGCTGCCTTAACAAGGAAAACAATGTTTTTAACGAATGGTCCCTCTTTTGTGTGTGCAACAAAATAACTTTAAAAAAAATCTGGTGTGAAACACTCACACAACTTTCTCTGACTCCAGTTCTCAAAATTATAATCGACAAATTTTATAATTTGTGTACCAAATTTAATGAAATTTGTCGGAAAACTGAAAAAACTGTTCAGTAAAAGCGCACTTTAGATTTACTAACTTTCTTGAAACTCGGAATTTCGGCCATCTATTTATTTCTTCTGTAGAGAAATGTTTTAAATCAAAGTTGTAGCTCTCTGTATGTGTATTGAGGTACCAAGTTTAAAGAAAATAGTTGGAGCCATTTTTGATAAAATCACAAAAAATAAGAAAACGAACTACTAAACTGATACTTTCGGTTGAGAAATTTTAGCAGATAACGTGCTGTAAGATCCAGTGGTGTTACCTAAACGGAATATTACGTTTGAACTTTCTACGGTGTTTTTGTTTTTCAGGCTGTTCACATATTTATATATACAACCATTTGCTAAAAACCACATTTTTGAACTCACGGGACCTGAAAACGGATATTTCCGGTGAACACTCGATATCGAAAATTTGACACGATTACAATAGTTCCTCTTTTACTAGGAGTAAGAGAAAGTAAAAAACTATAACTCACACGCTGAATATTTCATTTAGGTAGGTAGCACTGTATGCATCTGAGAAACAGGTTTCGTTCAAAATCAATTAACCTGAGGGTAACTCTAATGAATGTTTTTTTTCCCCCTTTTTCATGATTTTCTGGAAAATGGCTGCCAACGATCCCTTTAATCACCGAAAATTCATTACATTTCGTACAATATTTACATATCTATAACTCTTATTTGAAATATTTTCCCGGGGATATTGATTTTTGTGTTTGGGGGGGGGAGGTTGAAGGGACAGAGTAGCGTTGTATTTGAGACGGGCCGGTAGTTGATAATTCAATTTTTAAGTGGTCAAATATCCTGTTTACCACTGATTCAATACACTCGTCATGCCTTTAAATCAGTATATATATATATATATATACTTTTCTTAAGCACTGTTATAATTTTTTATATTAAGCACTATTTTTATTTCGTTAATATTAATATATTAATATTAATAACCTTTATTTGATAAGTATAATAAATATAATATATACAAAAGTAGTAAAAGACAAAAGGTAAACAGCATGGCAAATGCCGTCTGCTGGAGTTGCTGCTTATAGAAATTAATTCAGTTAAATAAATTACTTAGAGATTTATATGAGTGATGTTAATACACTAATATAACAAAAAGAAAGGCAAAACTAAATAACAGCTTTTTGATGCTAATTACAGATAAACTTTAGCAACACTTTATATACTAACAAATAATATGCATAACACTTTAAACAGTTCGGTCATACAGTAAATATAAATGGGGAAATGAATAAAAAACAAACAAGGAAAAACAAAAGCTGAGCTTATAAAATAATCACAATTATAAAAAAGAAAAGGAAAAGTAAGAAATCACTAAAATAGTAAAATTAAAATAAATCAAACGAAAGCAATTTCTTTACATTGCTAACAATAAATAAATAAAAAAAAATAATAATAAAAATAAATAAATGTAAAATAAAGAACAGATAAATAAATCATAGACCCAAATTTGCTGTCAGTTCTGTGCTAAATTAGGTAAATATAAGCACTAAATAAAATTAAGAGTTGAGAAGTTTTAGTCTATAATTCCAGGCCAGTTTAGTAAAGGTAATAAGAGGTCTACACTCCGAAGAAGAGAGAGAATGAACAATGTGACGACTAGTTAAGGTAGATTTCCCCAAATACCGAGATCGGAGCTCCCTCAATGACGGACACTCGACCAGGAAGTGAAAAAGATCTTCTTGGACACACCGGAAGCAAAGAGGGTGTCTATATCTTGATTCCAAGGGACGCAACTCAATGGTAATACTTCCCCTTTAAGTTTATATTTCGTTAATAATAACTACAAATTCTATTTGCAGTAAACTCAAGCAGACAACTTATTTCATCCTTTTCTGTCATTTCTTCATTTTAAATACCTTAATTTCTACCTTTTACAATACCTTAATAAAGTATTATTATTATATTATTATTAGTAGTAGTGGTAGCGTTATACTTTCCTCTAAAGTACCACTTCAGTACAATGTATGGTTTTTTACCACCTATTACATATTAAAAGCTTTGACAGAATTCCAAATTTTGAAGTAACGTGGTTAACCGAAAGTGCTCTCTTTTACAAAATAAGTTCTTGAGTTTTCATGCAAAAATGGCGGCAATGATTTTCATGAAACTTGAAATGCTCACCGCAAAAGATAAAACCGTATCACTTTTATTGGTAATATGTTAGAGAAGTTTTAAAAACTTATCAGTTAGGTTTAAATTTAAAGTGTCGGTACTAGGTATCAAGACAAAGAGAGCCCACAACGTAGACTCCTTATACTTATACACTCCAGTGTATATGTATTACTCCTTATACATTTTTTTTTTTTTTTTGGTTAGAGCGATTTTTGCAACTATTGCAATTTTACAGAGATTTATTTTAATTAAATGGCATTAATTGGAGTAAGAGAAAGAAGGGAGCATGTATCTCACGTTTTTTTGTTTGTTTACACTTGAGATATTTTGTTCACATTCTTTATAGACGCAGATTAATCGCTAAAAATAAATAAATAATTGTTTTGTAATTTTAATTCTCTTCAAGTAGAAGACAGAATGAGAGAGCGGATGTTTCTATAAAAATACGTAATGGCTTTAATGTCATCATGAGAGAGGCTGAGAGGCAAGAGAAAAAGAGAGACAGGAAGCAATGGTTTTATTTTTATTTTTATTTTTTCCTGAAATAAATATAAATATATAAATTGAAAAATAAAGACATCATTGTTTTGTCTTTCCTTTAGTATATCTACCAGAGATGCATCAGCTACATTAGTCTTCAAATTGGATATTTTCTCTGTTTATCTCTCCTTTGTTTCTTATCTCTCTCTCTCTTTGACATTCCATTTAAGATGAATATTATATATTAAAGGAAATTTCTAGAACTTTATTATCGACCAAGCTCAATAAATAATATTTTGAAATTATTTATTATAATAATACGTTCAATATTGGATCACAAAGAGCTGATTTCCACAATTTCCTAAATAATGGTTGTTTTCCTTAAAAGGAAATTGTATCTACTCTATACCATTACCAGCCCACTATTGAGACGTTCATTCATAATATATTTACTCTTCCCTCACACCGATGTCACCTCTAACTTATTATACAATTTAACTTAAACCAAATATAATTTCACATATCTGGGTAATTTATTAATGAATTCAGATTTTATTCATAAATTCATTTCCTTATTGCTCGACGTTGAGCAAAGCCTTTTAATAAGACTATTTTTAATTATTAGGTCATATCTATTTAATCGTTTTTTTCTGTGTAATTCCTGGAACATAATACCTTTCTTTTCACCATAAGTAGAGGGATTTTGGGCGAGCTGGCACACTTTTTTTGAGCAGCCAATCAGATTGCAGCATTTCTCCCCACCCCTCCTAAGCCACGCCCACCGACCAATCACCGAACTCGATGAGCACTTAAGCCACGCCCCTCACCACGCCCACTGGCCAATCATCGAACTGGACGAGCGCTTAGGCCACGCCCACTTACCCCCACCACTTCCCCGCCGGCCAATCATCGAACTCGACGAGCACTTAAGCCACGCCCACTTACCCCCACCACTTATTCGAACTGGACTAGCCCTAAGCCATGCCCACTTGCCCCCACCACTTCCCCGTTATCGAACTCGACGAGCACTTAGACCACGCCCACTTACCCCCTCTCCTTAAACTATCATCCAAATCGATGACTCCATTTTCTTTCCACCCCCACCCCTTAACTTATCGTCCAATCCGATGACCGTGTTTCCTTCTCCCCACTCCTTGACCTAACATCCAATGACTCCATTACCCCCACCCCTTAACCTAACATTCATACCGATGACCCCTACCCCTTAGTTTAGCATCCAATTCGATTACCCACTCCTTAGCCTAATATCTAAATAGATGGCTCCATTTTCTTTTCACCCCCACTCCTTAAACTCTCATCCAAACCGATGACTCCATTTTCTTTCCACCTCAATCCATCGGCACAACAAGATGGCGGAACCTAACACTGTAACACACCACCCCTCTCCTGACTCAAGGCTGGAGGGGTATTTTTTATTTTTATTTTATGTGAAAAACTTGTCTTACCTGCGATTCGATCCTACAATCTTTAGGTTGGAAGTCGCATCACCCTAACCTCTCGGCCATAGCAGCCGGTCTCTAGCTGTAGTTTTCAACGTACACTTCTACTCTTACCTTCCCCACCCCTCGCCATCACCACCCTACTCTGGACGAGAGGGGAATTATTTTTTTTATTTTATATGAAAAAAAACTTGTCTTACCTGCGATTCGATCCTACAATCATTAGGTTGGAAGTCCATCACCATAACCAGTCGGCCACAATGGATCTCTCGCTTGCTATACTTTTCAACGTACATTTGTATTTAAACTCCCCCTCCCCTCCCACCGAACTACCACAATTTTATTCGCCTCGCCCCACTCACCAAAAAAAAAAAAATTATAAAAAGAAAAAGAAATATGGCGGAGGGGGCATTCAACTGTCACACATAATAATTAAGAAATATTTACTTACCCCCTGTCCAGGACTATAGTTGCTTAACAAAGTTGACACACCCAACACGCACTTGGAACTGACAGTATCAGACAGTACAACTTACTACTAGTAACATTATCCCCACTCCTATGACGTCACATTGCCACTGCCTTAATGAATTAAAAATGTATTAAATATTTAATTTTATATATATATATATATATAAAACAAAAACCACTGCCTTCTAGACAATTACTACCCGATGACGTCACACGCCAACCAGAGGCAATCGCAATATATCGATTACAAATATCGAATACTCGTATTGATTATTATCGATTTTATTTATAAAAACAACACTGCTGTTTCTACCACAACAGCTTAGTTATTGCATAATATTTTGTAACACTAATCCTATTAAAAAAAAAAAAAAAAAAATCTATTCTTATCTTAATATCTTTTTATTATTTTTTTTGTTTACTTAACTTAGTACTCATTACCAATCTTGCCTGTCCGGACATGTTACTTACCTTACTTATGAAGAATGTTTGTGTATACAATGAGTCACCATGCATATCTCAACAAAAATGTAAATCCCACTCTTTGCAAAAGGTTTATTATTTTTTTTTCTGACAATGTTAACACTTAATTCTGTTTAACAAAAAAAAATTACTCTTATCGTAATCAGTTCTTTATTGTAAAAGGGTTGTATTTTTTCATTTCGAACTTTATTAATACTTAATCCGATTAAAAAAAAAAAATAATATATGTATAGACAATGACTCTCCT
>JAAEAF010006993.1:0-22358 GCA_011037195.1 Triatoma infestans
CCAACTTTGTGGATTAAGATAATATAAAATAATGACAATTTTGTATTTAATCGGAAATTATTAAAATAAAAAAAGAAAAGGAAATTAATAATTTTATAGAAAGAGAAATCAAGTCATTAGCTCAAATAAAATAAACGACTACTAGTCGAGCAGGTTTAGCATGTTTAGTGGAGGTTAAGCATCAGGTGTTGGTGAAGTTAAAATGAACCGATGAACTCTGGTTTTATCGCCACTATTGGATTTTAATATTTTGAGCAATGTTCATAAGATTGGGTAAGCAGAATAAATGTTTATTAAACATAATAATAAAGGCAATATGAATGGAGGTGTATAAATTAAACATGCGTTCCGCCAATTGCATCTTGAAATATGAGAAGTTCGTTAGAATAAATCTTACAAGTAGAAGAGAAACGATTTAGGAAGCAAGGCAGCAATGTTGTGAAAACTGAAGCGGAAATCTTTAATTTATTACAGTGAAGATAAGAAAAGTTAATTTTCTTTTTAAAAAGAGCAATTACTTTAAGCTAATAGAGACAGATAAATTTATTTAAAAATAATAAGAAAACAAACGTTTCTTAAAATAAAAATCAATTGTAAAAAAATCAAAACTTTCTAATAACTCTAAGTACATAAAGGTGGATACGAGGCATAAAAATAGATTTTGGATGTGCGTCAAATCATGGGCACTGGTCTAAATGGAAGAGCTCGGTTCAAGTCACAAAATCTCCCTTCGTACAGTTTAATTTTAGATGCGAACATTTAGCATGTTCACCCCACATGGTACGCAGTAGGGTAAACATAACGCAGTAATTATTTTAAAACTTGCCAAACATGACGAAGAAAATGACTTATATTATTTAATGGAAGGAAGGAAGGAATTCAATAGAATACGAAAAAAAATAATATGAAGTGCAGTATGAAGCAGCCAAGAATTTGGAATCCATTATGTAAAAATACCTCTAGCTAATAAAGTACTGATTATTATAAATAAATCTTATAATCACATCTTAAGAAGTTATCGTTTGGTTGAGGCATTCTCGGTTTCGATAATTTATTTTGATTTTAAATTATGAATACACATATCATTGGAGATATAAAATGACTTTACTACACCAAAATCTCACAAATATAATGTGCTAAACTAACAATTATAATAAAACAAAATAATTTTAAACTCACCTTTTCTCCGTCTCTTATCTTTCCGTTTCCTCGGCTGTGCATCTCCTGACATTTTGAGACAGAAGATGACAGCCTACAGGTGGCTACGTTCTCAACACAATTATAAAAATTAAATTCTAACACATAAGAGCAAGTTTTTAAACAAACTGACGTAAGGTCTTTACGGTACAATCTACAATGACAAAAATGTTCATATAACCTATTGTATTGTTATATGAGCACGTGAGATATAAATAGCAATAAATCTTTACGTTTCAAAATAGAAATAGTTTTTTGATGATTCTTTGTTGTTATGGTTTTTATTTAATTATTTTTGTTTTATACTGTAATTTTTTTTTTTTTTTGAAAATTGTGAAGTTAGCTTTTTTTTTGAAAAATTTTGTTGGCCACCATGCATAAGCATTTGTTTAGGGATGTAGGTTGTAGATCTGTTTAGTGTACTTATAATCTTTGTAATTATGTTTCGGAGTGTGGGAAAAACTGTGTTATGTCACTTACATAGTGTAAGGCTGTGATTTTTGTAAATATTTTATAATTTTTTTATGTTAAAATGATTCTATTTTGCCCGGAGAACATTTATTGGAATTTTAGCAATAAGTACGGGCAAATGCCTCAAATAATATGGGTTGCAATAAACGTTTATTTCTGTTGAGTATAGGTGTCTCACAGTTTGTAAGTAACTAATACAAATACTTGCTTTAATTTTTAAGGTTGTTGATTATGTTCCCACAATTTTAGTATATTAGGATATACTTAAACGTAGGTCACACGTTAAAAACTTGTTGCTACCAATATGGAAAAGTGTATGAAATTCATGTTTTTATGTATTTAAATTTTTTATTTTAGGTTACTGCTGTGTGGAGACAAATATTTGATTTTCTTGGTTTTATGTGGGGACCAATTCTCGTTAATTTTTTTCATATAATATTTGTTATTTTTGGATTTTTCGGAGCTTGGCAGTACAAATCTTCCTATATTCTATGTGTAAATTTATTTTTGTTATTTAATAAATGTATTAATCTTAGATAATTTTTGTTTTTTAATTGCATTTGTGGTGATTTAATTTTACAGTACGCAGTATGGACGATATTTTGGTGTGCTTGGAATATTTTTATTTTCTGTTTCTACCTCAATATTGGGACATTGAATAGGGTACGACATATATTTTTCTTTTGGTCATTTTATTATATTATATTAAGACTATTATGTAACATAAAAAAAAAAGAGTATACTTTTATAGATATAACAATCTCTTCCCACCATTATAAATTGCGTGCATTGTACAGATTACCATCATGTTAATGGCATGGCCAGACTAGCTTACATTTTTGCATACGTTATAAGCCACTTAATGAATCTGAGATTGAGTTTCTCATTTCTAGTTAATATTTTTTTAAGTAAGATATAAAAAATCTTTTCTCAATTTATATAACACTGTTCTTTTTTTTTTAACAGCTGAAAATTCCTTTAATATCATATACATATGCCTCTTAACAAGATGATTAGCCATGACTACTGTCGTGCGTTCACTAAACATCTAACCATGATTAATTCAGTAATATTAACAGGACTGGGACTTGTTGAGCCTTGGCGCTGGTAGTGTAAGTTGGTGGGAAACCAATGGTCCTGGATGTAAGCCATTGTTTCTTTCAAATAATTCTGGCATAGAAACGGCTCCATGGCAGCCGCTCAGGCCTGATCTGGTCACTGGTTGTGCTATTTCCTACTATAAACTTGAAGCAGCTCAGGCAACAGTACATTTTATATTAGCAGTAGGTTTTCTATTCTATTTGTATTATTAAAGTTAACATTTTAAATGTGTAATTTTTTCATGTTTTATAGTTTATATAGGTTTAAATAGAGTTAAAAAGTAAATTTTACATTATTTGACCTCCAGACAAATATTTTTGAAAATAATTTGAATAAAGTGAAACCATTTTCTGTTACGCATAATTAATGCCATGGCATTTTTGGTTTTCAATAGTGAACAAGTTCCAAATCAATATCACTTATGAACATGAATTGAAAAAAAAAAACGGTTTCTTAAATTAAATTTAAATAGAAGACGTATCAGGATTATAAGAAAATCAGATCCAATCATGGGCTCTTTGGTGCTTACTTAAATAGAATAGTTAGAGCTAGGGCGTACAGTATGCGGTGGACGAGGATCTAGCTAGAGCACAGCTTCTGATGGATTGTAAAAAATGTAGCTTTAGAAATAATTTGTTCTGTTCTCTTTATAAGAAGATTGCAAGGCCGTTCAATTACACGTATCATAAGAAAGTTAGATCCATAAGCGAAAAATTAATAAAATTTATGAATGATGGAATTAATGATTTAGTATTGGAATTTGTTTTGTGTAATTATGATCTAATGAATTAATAACTGTGTGTGTGTGTGTGTGTGGCTGAAGAATATTTAAACATTGAACATAATATCTTTTAGATTTCCACGCCATTTTCATAAAAAACATGAGTTTCCGCGTCAGAGAGTTTGCTAGAAATCGACGTTTCACCCATATTGCAATGAGCTTGCCTCTTCAGGGTCGTTACACCTTGCCGTATTGGCTTTCCAGGATAACGATCCTGAAAAGGCTCATAACCTCGGTTTCTAGCAAACTACTGACGCGGTCTCAACTTAGAAACTCAAGTGTTTTCCATTGAACACTGTTATTTTTTTTTTTTTGATCAATTAGTTATCGGCTAATGGCTTCAGGCATAGGGGAAAAACAGATAAGTGAAATTATTGCTTTACTATTCAGACTTTTCAAATTAAATCTCATTAAAAATATTTATTTAGACGCTGTGAACTCGAAAATAATTTAGAACCTACAAAAACAAATCACAAATAGTCGGATTTTAAATTAAATTTGGTTAATACTAGGAGCTCCGGTACGAAGGTGCCTGCAGAATCAATTAGCTTAAATACTATATCAACTGAATATTTTTTAAATTTTTTGTCGAATCATGGCTTCAACATTTTTATATTTGCAGAACTTCCCCTTTTTTGAAATATATGTTTTTTCAGTCAGTTTTAGAATGGATAACAACAAGCATAATTCCCACTACCTTATATTTATATGTATGTTAAAGGCAACTAAATATTCAGTAAAAATTCCAAGTTGAAGAGAATTTGTCAATTAGAATTGTAACAACTCCAGTAATAGAAAGTGTTGTGAGTGTTACCCAGATTTTTTTTTTTTTTTAGATAATCGGATTGTTATTAGCACTTTCGGTAAACAGTACAATAAAACACGGCGAAGAAGCAGGTAAGATTTCACATTTATAATTTTTTTTTAATCAATTGCAGCAAAGTTTCTGAAGAATTTTTTGTAATATTTAAAAACAGTCAATTATGATATGCTTCCAGTTCCGTCCACTTTAAAAAAGACTACAGCAACTCCATTATATCCAGTTGATCTTATGCCACGACGGAATATTGCTGATAATAATCCATCATTAGAATCTATTGATGGTATAGTATAATTTATATTTATTATTTTTAATTCCATTTCTTGTGTTCGTTTTTACAATTTTCACAAATCATTAGATAACAATGATCCTCGCCAAGCAGCATGCCGGCCGATGACTCCACGTCGTGTGAAAAGAAGAAGCGTAACTCGTGGAGGTGGTGTTGCTGGTGCTTTACCACCTCCTTATCACACACAGATCGGAATAGGAACTATACCCAGAAGACACGGCCATCATCGATCTTCCACCAGATCTTCTGGCCGCAGACCTAGACAGAATCCAGTTACTAGACTGTTAGATAATGGTATTTATTGACTCTCTCTATACATTTTGTTTTTTAATTTAAGGCGCGTCAGCATCTAAGGTCTTTGGCGCCCGGAGCCTTCTCAGTGCACTGACGGCCTCCGGACAATGTGTTGTACAAGCTTCGGGGAGAGAAAATCTAAGGGCAGCACTGCTAGACTCGAACCCGGGACCTCCGCGCTGGTAGTCCAGCATGCTACCACTGAGCTAAAATTGACTTCCCTGGCTCTAAAATTGACTTATATTAACTTTCAACGGAACAATTATTTCTGACAAATTATTTATATTTTCAGAACAATCTGGACCCAGTGCTGGTGGTGGACATACCAACTTAATGTTTCAACATAGTCCGGAAAATTCTTTTGTTTACGAACCACCAGAAAGACCTCCATCAGTACGTTCCAGCTATTCTAATTATCACGGTACAAGACCTCATTCCTATACGCACAATTTTCTAGTGTCTGGTCCGCCAGGATATAGTTCTCAGTCTGAAACTGCGATATAATTACACTACCTTTTTTATTAACTTCCATCAATTGGCTTACCAAGGGAACCGTGGATTTTAATAGCGGTTTATTTAAAACGGATGTGATAATGTATTCATCCGGTGTGCAGTACCTTAGACTCTTATTATTAATTTACCAGGTAAGATTTTGGGAGCAATCAATGTATTTCCTAGGTAGATTATTGTTATTTATCAATAATTTATACAATAATGTTTTTTTGTTTCCAAAGTAGTTGTTTAGAATTTCCAAAAAATGTGAAAAGATCTCTATTGAAAAGGGGCCAACTAAATAATTTTTTTAAATGAAATAATGCCGAGTTAAGATTGGCTAGGTTGCACTAAATAGTTAGCGATTTGCTCGTAAGCACATTCAAAATGAATTAAATTCATTTAAAATGAAATATTTAAACTCTGTTGACTGTTTAGCTAAAATAGTCTGACAACTCCTCAAACAAAAACAGGACGCAAATTAATTAATGAATTGATATTAAAAGAATTCAGAACAATTCCTTAATTTCATAGCAACGGGGACTATTATTATTTATTTTAGCAACAAATTTTGATCTTTGAATACCTCCCCATACAAAATTATTGTATTCTATGTAATAGAAGTAAATACATTTTCTTTTATAAAATTAAAAGGTCTTTGTCCCAACACTTAATTTGGATTCTTTTCATGGATTATTGTTATTTATCAATAATTTATACAATAATGGTTTTTTGTTTCCAAAGTAGTTGTTTAGAATTTCCAAAAAATGTGAAAAGATCTCTATTGAAAAGGGGCCAACTAAATAATTTACTCCCGATCAGACAAGGAACTCGATTAAAAATATAAAATTTATATTTTTTTCATATATTTTAGCAAAATTGCCCACATTTTAGATTCAGAAATATTTGGCGCAGGTTCGTTTAGCTGGCAGATGTGGAACACAAAAACTAACATTCTGCAACAGACGCAGTATCTAAGAGACGTTGAAAGTTCATAATTCATGTTTTCCCTTTCTTGTTGTCTTTGAATGTAATAGGAATGACTTGTTAAATTTGTTTACAGGTTATGATTAGGATATTTTAAACAATTTTTAAAAGCGGAAGTGACTTGGGATTTTCATAAAGCATAAATTCAGGTTAATAATTGAATTCTTGAAATCTGTTGATCTTAATTCCTTAAACTGTTTGTCGCACGATTTGACCTAATCTTAAACACGATGCTATTAACTTGAGTAAATCTTGTTGTTTGCATCTTTTTCGCAACAAAAAAAAACAAGAAAAAAAATCGGAAAATTCTTTTCGTAACAAGAAAAAATCTGGCACGATCGGCAATTAGTATTTTCTCCTACTAGCATTAGTAAGAGAAGTAAAAAGCGACATTTACCAATTACAGCTAAATTATTTGTAAGAATCTAATTAAGTCGGGTCTATATTTACAGGCATCGGCCAAATTCTGTAAACTATTATAGAGTAGCAATTCCTTCTATAGATGCCCAGAATAGGCCTACCTTGACGTAGGAAATGCCTATTTTTGGGGTTGGAAATTGAAAGTGTTTATTTAGAAATGTGAATCAGTACGCCCCCTATCTTAGACGAACTATATGCTCTTAAATTCTCTTAAATATCTGTTCTGTATTCTTAAGTAAGACTGCACTGCCATGCGCCAAAATAAAAGGGCCCCTCACAATGGGAAACGGCTAACATGAAGTTGTCACACAGGAATTAGATGACAAGATTTTAAAAAAGCTTTAGCATTTAATAACATTAAAAAAGAAAATTACATTAAAGTTGACGTCAAATACTAAAGTACTATAAACGCACTCAGAAACGGAGTGGAGCTAACGAACTTCGACTATGGGATTTCAGTAGACCCCAGTCACTTCTGTCTAAAATTTGCTGCGTACTTGGCCCCCCACAGAGAATAACCACATCTGAAATATATCATTCATTGAAGACTTAATCCCAACTCGTTGTATTTCTAATTACTCCTTGCAATTGGAAAACATTTCATCTTTGGCCCTTTTAATAACTTGATTTCACATGTGAAACAGCGGTTACTGTACGTTTTACTCAACAAAAGAGGCGGGAAAAAATTGCAATTCGGAAATCTTTGTAGATAATTTATCTGCGTCAAAACTGTTTATACGTCTTTAATCAAATTCACAATAGAATTTTTTGATTTTTTACCAGTTTATCAGTTTCCTGCAGGTTTCTACGCAAAAACGCCAAACATATTAAATATTATTTCATCTTTTCGGATTTTTATTATAATGTTGTCTATTAACATAAAACAAGTTGATTTTATTAAATTTAAGATGAGTAGTTTTTCATGTAAAGTTGTTAGTGACTGATTTAAATATATTTCTATTTATTTTTTTAGAAAGGTTAAATGAATTTTGTATTTTTAAGTTAAATTAAGGAATCCATAGTGCTTAGCATTCTCTTGCATGTAGAACACATCCCAAAGTTAGATCATCTATAAAAATGTTGGCAAAGTTTGCATATTATCAGTGCAGACTAATTTCACTAGCGAACACTGCTACAGAGATCTACACTGGCCATTGAAGAACGCTCAAAACCCATTTCAGGAGAAAACTAACAAAATGCCTCATGGAAAATATAATTCTAGTATCAAATTTATCACCGACAAATTAAGGAATATAATATTATTTTTATCTACTATGCAGATAGGCACTAGGAAGAAAGTAGGAATCTTCTCATAACTATTTCGTATACTAAATCTGGAACATAAGTTAGCACTAAAATTAACAATACCTTGATATCATTGTCGGTTTTAATAATTTCCTTTTTTGCTTTTCACGTACTTCGCTTATATTCCCTAAAAATAAATGCTGGCACTCTAAATTTAATTAATTCCGAACAATAGATAAAGCTAAGACCACGCAGAAAATTTTGGTATACAGTGATATATCTTTATGAAGATAGGTATTTGCTGCGGAAATGAATATCTCCATTGAGCTAGATTCATAAAACGGCTTGTGTTCATAAAACCAAACTATTTGGATAAATCAGTTATCTTATGTAAAGGATCTCGTATACCCTGCAGGGATACTATAATTGTTGTTCTTTGGCCAGAACATCCACATTTCTGAAAGCTAGTACTGTACAATATCTGGGTGCAGAACATTCCTAATGGAAAAATCCTGGATTATAATCATTATGACCATAATCAGGATAGAGCCGTGTTGGTTAGGGATGCCATGAGATAGTTTGTGTGAAGTTTTCAATCATTTACGAAAACGTAAAATTATTTTGCCTGCAGCATTCTTTGATATTATCTGGAGATAGATGAACAACATCCGAAATCGGTCGATGACCACAAAATGAAGCAGGCTATCACGGAAAAAAATTCGTTTAATTTTTCCATTCTGAAGACCAAACCATTCTGACTATGTTATCATTTATTTTTTTATGTTTTACTTAAGTTAAATTTGCCATTATACTAAATGTCCCATTTCTGTGATTTTCTTGGTCTCATCAAGTTTACTGGAAAAAAATTAATATGTTAACGGCGTCTTTCTTAATTTTTGTTAAATTAAATGCAATATATTTCACTTTTATTTTATTCTAATTTAGTGCAATTTATATTATTTCTTTACTCCATTTCTAATTCCGTCCATTTTTGAAACTTTATATATAAATTTTACTCAAATCTGTTAAAATATTTGAGATATGATAATGTTTTTGTTATTGAAAGTACGGTTGACGTTTATGATTGTAAATAATAAATTAATATAGGTATAAATATAATGAGGAAATATTATTCTAATGTTAGTAACAATAATAATAATTTTTGGATAATAATCAAAGTGGACTTCATTAAAATGTGATTATAAAACATAATACAATCAAATTATATGAGAGATCTAAATCAGAATTGATTTTATTTTGTTGTCGATTTTTTAATGCCTATTTTCTGAGCCAGCTGGAAATATATCGCATTGTTGACTTGATATTTAATATCAACAAAACCATTCATGCAGATTTTCTACTGTCTTAGTTGGCACAGAATTTTCTAGGTCATTTTCCACCCCTTAGATCCTAACCTATTTAATAATAGCCATTGAAGGGAACTTCCGGGCTGATGATCAAACATTTTAAACTTGGTTCTGCGAGGCGATAATCCAGACAACTACGATGAACCAGAAACTGTGTTTAGAATATTATAATTAAAACCTTTTTTATCCTAAAAAAAAGAAGAAAATAATGAAATAAATAAAAACAGACTGTGATAAAGTTATAGAAATCTCTCGTATAAGAAAATTCATAAGGTGCCATTTTTATGAATGAAATATTCAGTTGATTCTCGGTTTAATATTTTAATTACCTCTTAATCAGTCCTTTAAATTTTATAATTTCATTACTGTTATAATAATTTTTTTAATTAGAGCAAATTATAAAGATGAGTGTTCAAAAACTTGTAAATATTGTATAGCACATGTTTCTATTTTTTTGTTTTATATTTTAATTAATTAAAAAAAAATTGTACATTTTAATTATTATGGTTTTATTTATTAGTTTTGGTTTTATAGATATTCAGACCAAATAATTTAGATTTGAAGAGGGGAATTAGTAAAATAAAATCAAAAGACTGCATTTTTTATTTTACTGTTGCCTGTTTAAAACAAACATAATAGTAAAAAAAAAAGTGTCACCCAGTACAAATATTTAAACATTTTCTATATATTTTTCTCTTAATTTTTATTTAATTTTTTCTTACATCACCAAAAAATGAAAAAGAGAAATATGGTAATATTTAAGAAGAGCACTTAATAATGCAAAAAAAAAAAATTAGATTTGTAAATGTTTCTAAATAAACATTTATATTTTAAAAATATGTCTTTATTCATTATTTACCTCTTCCATTTTCTCAACAAGTGGAGGAAGCTCTTTTGGACAAACGTATCCCTCATATCCCTTATTTTATATTTCTCGAATTATTTATTGGGATAAAATATGTGACAAATATTGTTCCTTTTTGCTTTCTCTTTCTCCTAGTAAGAGGAAGTGCGTTGTAATCGTGTCAAATTTTCGACATCGATTTATTACGGGAAATACACATTTTGGGGTCCTCAAGTCCAAAATAGTGGTTTCTAGAAAATGATCTGGGGAAAATTATTATATACTTACATATATGTGTGCGTGTGGTGTGTGTTTGTTTATATGTGAACAGCGTTGCTCAAAAACGAAAACTCGCAGAAAGTTCAAACATCATATTCTGTATAGGTAATAATAATTTTATTTGAAAATAATGCATAAACAGAAAAACTAAGCTAAGTACATAAAGCATGGCTAACGCTGTCTGCCAGAGTTTGGTAAACACAAAATTGTTGGTATAAATGATGACCAAAAAATAAGTACACTAGCTATAAAAAAGAAAGACAAACAAAAATAAAATAAAAAGAAAAAGTGAATTATAAATCAATAATCAAACTCCTTAATGAGGCTGAATCTACTTCCAGGCTTGTCTGGCGAAATCAATCAAATTGGTGCAAGTAAACACATTATGTAAAGAATCTATTACGAATTGGGCGGAAACAAATTTCGCAACCAAGCATCTCAAACGAAATTCGGACAAGACAGGGCACTCACACAGAAAATGATACAGATCCTCCCTTGCATTTAAATTGCAAATTGCACATTTTTCCTTTTATTCCAGTTTATCTACCCATGGTACATAATTTAAATAAATTAATTCACTTCTCAGTTTAAAGAGCCACCTTAGATCTGAAAGCTTTAGTTGGGTATTAGAGTCACCTAAAAATATATTGAGCTTGCGTCTCGTATCTAACTAAGTCCTGTACAAAACAAAACGCGATTCAGAGACTCCTCTAAACTAACCCGTTTTATGGTTTGCAAAAGCGCCGAAAATTGAGACTCCTAACACGACAAATTATCGAGGGAGAAATCAGAAGTCAAGGAGTACTTTTGGGTAAGTTAGACCATTCTTTGAACCAAAGTATATTTTTGCTTACAATTTCGAAAAAGCGTTTATGATGACAGACAAAATCTTTAAACGAAATTTAAAATGAAGGCGCAAAGTGTAAATGTAAACCAGATCTAACCCAGTTTCAATATTCAAAATGTAAGAAGGAGCAGTAGAAGGTTTAAACAAAAAACAAAAAAAACCACCTCAAGCCAGTCATACATGTTGATGAGGCAATCACCTTCAAGATGAAGTTTGTAGGCAATATAAATATCGGGCATTGTGGGTGATATTTGATGCTCGCTATCCATTTTACAGCAATCACACTGTAATTAAAAAAAAAAAATTCTTTTGTAAAACATTTCCAATTCTACAGCATTTCAAAACTATCAAAGGATATTTTCTTTAAATGGTAATTTTTATTAACTATTTCTATCCTTTTGGGTAAACTTCCTCAGATAATGTTTCGAATAAAACTGATAGAATTATCATTAAGAATAAACAAAATTTATTGAAAACAGACAAAAACAAACAGCAATCAAATTCAGTAAAGTTGTAGCACTTCTGATAGACGGATTTTGGCAGTACCAAGTTTGAACTTCCTACTATATTTTTAATTTATCCTGTTACCCATTAAACATATATTTTTCTGAAATCAGTTATTCAACTATATTAGCCTCTTGAAAAAGAATCAAGCATATTCTGTCTACTTCTGGTTCAATTTTAGAAAGTAAAATTGATAAAATTCTAGAGAATTTTACAAAACTTAGTCAGGAAATTGAAAGTATTCGAGCTGAGCAGACAAAACAGGCTAATTCCTATGAAAGTCTGGGTTCCCTTATTAATAGTTACAAGGATGAAATTCATAAGTGATATGAAGAAAACAAATCTTTACACAACAGATTGGTTGAAATACAATTTAATCAAAATATTTCTGATCAGAATAAATTAAAAAAACACATTCAAGTTTATGGGGTACCATATAAAGAAAAAGAGAATCTTGAGGAAATTTTCCAAAAATTATGTGCGTCACTACAATACAATTTTGAAGGAAAGTTACTCGATGATAATTATAGAATCAAAACTAAGAATAGGGAAACCACAAACTTAATTGTTTATAAATTTGTAAGATATGTGGATAAAATAAATTTTCTAGCAGCGTATAAAAATAAAAAGAGGGAACTGAATTTAGCTGCACTTAATATTAATTTTGATTCAAAAGACTCTCAGTCTAGAATTTATATAAATGAATCAATGTCTGCTAAAAATAGAGAGCTGTTTAAGAAAGCAAAGGCATTACAGAAAGAAAATTTAATAAAATATGTTTGGTTTCGAAGTCGAAGAGTTTTCTTAGAAGTACGGATAATGCTCCTACAGTTATAGTTAAACAAGAAAGTGACCTACCTTATTGTACCGATTCTTCTGAATTTGATTCTGAGAGGAAGAGTGGGTCAAGAAAGAGGAGCGTCAAGAGGAGTAGATCTACAAGGACAAAGGACTAGCAATTAAGTTGACTGTTGAAAAAGATAAGGATTCTGAAAGCAAATGCCTAACTATTAGTTTCTGGAATGTTTATGGCTATAATACTCTGTTTCACATGTCCTCTACCGAAATTCATTTGCTTTTACAGAAAGAGATCATTTGTCTCTGTGAGACATGGTTATCAGTGAAATATATTACCATTCCATCATTTCTGTCTGAATATGAGCACTATTCTTCTGAAGCTGTAGAGATCCATAACAAAGGAAGAAGCAGTGGCGGCTCCTGATTTTCGTTAAAAAAAATATATGTTTTGCTGAAGTGTTAATTAGTGATCCGAACTGGATTTTCTTAAAGCTTAAATTTAATAATAGTTATACCCACATTCAACATACTCAGCTAATTGTTGGTTTGGTGCACTGGCAACCAGGTAGTGCTAATGATGTAATATGTGATCGGTTTCATAGTGAGTTATTTAATATAATTTCATTATACAATGGTATTGATATAATAGTTGGGGGCGATTTTAATGCTAGAATTGGGAATTTAAATCAATTTGATAATTGTATTACTTTAGGTCAGGAGCTTTGGGGTCATAGAGTATCTCTGGATCATGTAGTTAATGGCAGAGGAGAAAAATTAGTGGAAGTGATGGAGTCTCTTGGAATATTTGTGTGTAATGGTAAATCCAACTTAGACTTTCCAGGAAGCAATCAAGGATGCAGTACTGTTGACCTGGTTTGGCTATCTTTTGGTTTCTCTCTTTCTGTGGGTGGTTTCCAAATTAAAAATATTTCTGATCTTATAGATCACCTTTCATGTTCTATTTCCATATTATTAGCAGAAGAAAATGATAATGTTTCTCCATTATGTTCACAACAATCTAAATCTTGGTGGATTTTTAATAGAAATATTTTTAATGCGGCTTCATTTTGTACATATATGACCTCAGCAGAAAATATCTACTTTTCAAGTGAATCTTCTTAAGTTCTTACTGAAAATTTCATTTCAACAATTCAGAGTAGTTTATATAATTTAAATTTTCTAAAACAACAAAATCTGGACGGGAAGAAAAAAGTCCACAAACCTTGGTTTTCCAAGGATTGCATTTCTGTTAAAAAGGAAGTATGTGCATTATTTAAGCAATGTAAAGCCAATAATTTTGAGCAAGATATGTTGAGCACATACTTAAATAAAAAGAGAGAGTACAAACGTTTAATTAAATTAAATAAAGACTGTTACTATAATAATATAAAAGAATCTACAAGAATATTAAAAATCCGGCTCAGTTTTGGGATTGTGTAAGACGTATATCTTATAAAAGTCAGAGTAAATGTCCTCTTTCGGTAGAGGAATGGGAAAATTTTTATCGCCGAAATTCTTCCTCCCGTGATGAACAGTGACTTTGTATTTATAAGTGTTGGTACCAGTGGAGAAGGACTTAATCCGGTACTCAACAATAAAAAAAATATATATGTGGCCTAGTAAGGCTCTGCGGACTGAACAGTATAGAGGTGGCCCTGAAAAGGGCCGCTACCCTGACTAAGGACGATTTTATGCTGGTGGCGCTGTCCAGCGAATAGGTTGGTGTGGCCCTGAAAAGGGCCGCACACGCTACGCGTTCGTCGAAGATGGTAAGTGAGTTGCGCCGCCCTGGTAGGGCTGTGCAAGCTCGCAGCAAGTGAGTCGAGGTGTCCCTGAAAAGGGCTGTAAGTGTGTGTTTGGTAGCCGGCTTTGGGAGCCCCGGCAGCGTGGCCAACACCCCGATAAACCCCGGTACCTGCTGACCTCCCACACACTAGTACCTCTAACTGCGGCTGCACTCGTTGCTTGTCCTTGGCCCGCGGTCTATACTGTTCACCTGCTCGTAGGTTCCAAGGCCTGTACTTCAAGCTTGAGTTCCTCTGCGTCCTCAGCCAGCCGGCTAGGATGGTTCCAGGTCTGTTGACTGGTGTATCTCGAGCCTTGTGGCACCTCCAGTAGTTAATATCAAAGTGATTCAAGTATATTTTGTTGGTAGCTGCCCAGAGTGGTTAAGAGCTTGTTCAACTTCTTGAGTCGATAAAAATGTGACTGACTGTGTACTGACTGTGTGCTCAATGCACCGCCTTATATACTGGCGACGACGGTGTCGCCGTCTGTGTGCCAAGCCCTGAACCAGTCTGGTGCAGTGTACCATCCTAAAAAGCACTGTTAAAATGTGGCAGTGTTGCCTTTATTTATATTTTACATTAATTTAAATACATTTAATTTTACATATTAAAATACATTTCACTTAAATATACATTGGAAAAATATACAAATTATACATTTAATATGGGATGTTTCGATTAAGCATCAGTTAGGTTGGTACTCCAACATGCCTCCGCCCTAATCGAAACATTACGTCTCGAAACGTATTGGCGGTCTGATAGTCCTTTTGTGGTCGGATCGTCTGAGTTTCTTCCTTCTCCTCCGTGGTCCCTCCTGTGGTAGGTTCCGGCGGATCTTCAGCCCAAATGTATGCCGGTTTGAGGCGATCTAGGGAAACTCTGACTTCTCTGTCTGGCAATCGTAGCTTGGCCGTCTTGTCATTCCTTTCCAGGACAGGATGTGGTCCAGAGTATGGTGGTGTTAACGACTTCTTGCCGACCTCTTCTCGCATAAATACATGCGTACATTTGCCCAAGTCGGGGCTGACAAAGAATTTCCCTGGGGTAGGACTTATCGTGCGGGCCCATTCCTGCCGCAATAGCTGCAACTCCAGATCGGTCGAGTTGGTAGTCCGAGGAGGCATGAATATCTCTCCAGGCAAACGTAGTGGCTGTCCAAAGACCGCTTCTGCTGCACTTAACCCGGTAGTCCTCCTTAAGGCTGATCGTAGTCCTAGAAGGATAGTTGGCAAGGACTTGGTCCATTTGTTGGCCTCTGCTAATCTTGCACGTAGTGCATTCTTCAGTGAGCGGTGCCATCTCTCTATCATCCCATTGCTCTGTGGGTGGTAAGCTGTCTTCTTTAGATGCGTGATCCCCAAGAGTTGAGCTAGCTATTGAAACAGAGCGGATTCAAATTGTCGTCCTCTATCCGTCGTTAGGCGGACGGGTACTCCAAAGCGAGCGATCCAGTGCCGGTAAAATGTCTCAGCTACTACAGCGGCGGTGATGCTACACAGTGGTACTGCTTCAGGCCATCCTGTTGCTCGGTCGATCATGGTAAGGCAGTATTCCTTATCCTCCGATGGTGGTAGAGGTCCAACCAGATCTATGTGCACGTGCTCGAATTTCGTTGCATGCATGAAGGTGCCATAAGGAGTAGAGGTATGGCGATTAACCTTGGCTCTTTGACAGGGCACACAGGCTTTGGCCCAAGCTCCTACCTCCTTCAGCATGTTTGGCCAAAAAAATCTGTCGGCTACAAGTTTCTTAGTGGTCCTGATTCCTGGGTGACTAAGGTAGTGCAGCTTCTCAAATGCCGTCCTCCTGAGGCCAACTGGTATATACGGTCGGGGCCTTCCCGTGGAAGTTTCGCAGTAGAGAGCGTAGTCCGTGCCAGGTACTGGGACCGTTTGCAGACGAAGAGTTTCCCTTTGCTCCTGGGTTTCAATTTCCTTGTCCTCTCTTTGGGCATCCGACAGCATCTGGAAGTGGTCTAGCACCGTCACCTCTCCGATCCTGGATAGGGTATCAGCCACGATGTTCTCGTCCCCATACTGGTATTGAATATCGGTGGTGAACTATGAAACGAAGTTGAGTTGTCTCAGCCTTCTGGGACACAAAGTCTTGTTGTTCTGTAGCATGGCATGCGTTAGCGGCTTGTGATCGGTAATGATGGGTCTGAAATATCGTACACCTTCGAACACAGCTAAGAGCTCTCGGTCGTATGTGCTGTAGTTTTGTTGCGCCTTGTTCAATGCTGTAGAGAAAAAACCTAAAGGCCATAGTTCACCGTCTTCCATCTGTTGCAACACTGCTCCCAAACCGATGTTGCTGGCATCACAGGCTAGGATTAGCGGAGCGTCTGGTGAGGGGTGCGCTAGACATGCTGCGTTAGCAAGAGCTTCTTTGGTTTTTTCATAGGCCGTTTCTGCCTCTGCGGTCCAAATGATTTCCGTCTTGTCTCTGCGCTTGGCGTTGTGAAGGTACTTGTTTAGCTCCCGCTGTGTCGTAGCTGCGTTTGGTAGGCACTTTCTATAGAAGTTTACCATGCCTAAGAACTTTCTCAGCTCGTGGATAGTGGCTGGCTTGGGTAATTCCCGTATAGCCTTCACCTTGTCCTGTAGTGGGCGAATTCCTTCTTCTGTGATTGCGTATCCGAGGAAGTTGACCGTTGGTTGTCCCAATACACATTTGCCTAGGTTTAGAGTCAGTCCTTGTTCGTTGAGACGCTGGAACACTAGTTTGAGGTGCGCTTCGTGCTCTGCCTTGTTTTTAGAAGCGACGAGGATGTCATCTATGTAAACAAATACAAATGGAAGGTCTCGGAAGATATGGTCCATGTATCGCTGGAAGGTCTGAGCTGCGTTTCGCAATCCAAAAGTCATCTTGACAAACTCAAATAGGCCAAATGGAGTGATAATCGCCGTCTTCGGGATGTCTTCTTCCGCTACGGGTATGTGATGGTAGGCCTTATTGATATCGAGGGCCGAGTAGAGCTTGGTTCCATACAGCTGGTTCGTGAAATCGTGGAGGTTAGGCACATTGTATCGGTCGGGCGCTGTCTTGTGGTTCAGCAGGCGGTAGTCACCACACGGGCGAAGTGTTCCATCCTTTTTCTGGACTACGTGCAGCGGACTTGCCCATGGGCTCTTCGAAGGCCGGCAGATTCCATCTTCCATCATTTGCCGAAATTCCTCCTTTACAGCTTGGTACTTGTCGGCTGGTAATCTTCTCGCCCGGCAGCACACAGGGGTCCCTGTTGTTTCGATATGGTGATATATTCCATTGAGCTTAGGTTCCCTCTTCGAGCTAGGCCTTGTTATCTCCGGGAATTGCGATAGTAGTTCCCCGTATGTAGGTGCGGTGGCACCGTAGCCAGTACTTGGAGTTCTACTGATGCTATAGACCCTGTAGTCGAGAGTCCTGTGATCTTGTCGATGAGGCGATGTTGGGGTAGATCCACCATTAAATTGCATCCAGCAAGGAAATCAGCACCAAGTATAGGTTGTGTTACGCTAGCTACCACGAACTTCCAGGTGAACAGTCGGCGTAGGCCAAAATCCAAGGATCTTCTTTCTTCTCCAAAGGTTGGGATAAGAGTGCCGTTGGCCGCGTGAAGATCAAATTCTTGATTCCTTTCTTTGTATTGCTGCTTCTGGGGATGATTGTAATAGCTGCTCCAGTGTCGACCAAGTATCTTGTTCCCGTTTTCTTGTCGGTAATAAAAAGTCGGCGGAATGTGCTAGCGGTAGAAGAGTCCGCCTCCCTTACTACCGCGTCGAATTTACTGCTGGCTCACTGGAGTTAGTCTTCCACTCGCAAGGCTTCCTGCACTTTGTGGCCTTTTCACGGTACCTATTATGGTAGTAGCAATATCCTTCCTTAGATGGTGTATTGCTGTGCGACCGGCTTCGGCTCCTTCCGTTAGGTCGTGATGTGATGGCTAACGTGCTGAGTTGTCTTTGGAGATCCTGTAACTGCTTCTCGATTCGTGACAGTCGGTCACCATGTGTGTCAGTTACGGTGTGGGCAGCAGTGGTCGTATCTACTTCCATAACCTTGTCTGCAACAGCAGATAGCTTGCTGAGGTCATCTTGTTCTATAGCCGCTAAAATACTCCGTACTCTCAGTGGTAAAGCTCGCAACCATACAGTGCGTAATACGCTGTAAGACATAGTACTTCCCGCCTGGGCTTGCATTCGTCGTAACAGCTGTGAGGGAGTCATATCCCCTAGCTGCGTCTCTTCTAGGAGCTGCAATATTCTTCGTTCTTGACTCTGGGTGTAGATGGAGATTAGTTTCTCCTTTATCTGCGTATAGGGCAGTTCGCCCGGCTCTTGCACTACAGCAGCGACTTGTGTTAGGACCTGGTACGGCAGCTGGCTAACGATAGCTTGAAATCGTTTCTTCTGGCTGCTGATCCTATAAAAATCAAATATTGCTTCGACTTGTGTGAACCATAATGTTGGGTTCTCCTCCCAAAATGAAGGTAGCTTTATGAAGCTGACACTCTCCGTGTCGGTAATGGGGTGCTCTAGCATTATGTCCTTCTTATCTTCTTCCATGATCACGTCGGGGTCACCAGTTTGTTGGTACCAGTGGAGAAGGACTTAATCCGGTACTCAACAATAAAAAAATATATATGTGGCCTAGTAAGGCTCTGCGGACTGAACAGTATAGAGGTGGTCCTGAAAAGGGCCGCTACCCTGACTAAGGACGATTCTATGCTGGTGGCGCTGTCCAGCGAGTAGGTTGGTGTGGCCCTGAAAAGGGCCGCACACGCTACGCGTTCGTCGAAGAAGGTAAGTGAGTTGCGCCGCCCTGGTAGGGCTGTGCAAGCGAGTCGAGGTGTCCCTGAAAAGGGCTGTAAGTGTGTGTTTGGTAGCCGGCTTTGGGAGCCCCGGCAGCGTGGCCAACACCCCGATAAACCCCGGTACCTGCTGACCTCCCACACACTAGTACCTCTAACTGCGGCTGCACTCGTTGCTTGTCCTTGGCCCGCGGTCTATACTGTTCACCTGCTCGTAGGTTCCAAGGCCTGTACTTCAAGCTTGAGTTCCTCTGCGTCCTCAGCCAGCCGGCTAGGATGGTTCCAGGTCTGTTGACTGGTGTATCTCGAGCCTTGTGGCACCTCCAGTAGTTAATATCAAAGTGATTCAATATATTTTGTTGGTAGCTGCCCAGAGTGGTTAAGAGCTTGTTCACTTCTTGAGTCGATAAAAATGTGACTGACTGTGTGTGCTCAATGCACCGCCTTATATACTGGCGACGACGGTGTCGCCGTCTGTGTGCCAAGCCCTGAACCAGTCTGGTGCAGTGTACCATCCTAAAAAGGACTGTTAAAATGTGGCAGTGTTGCCTTTATTTATATTTTACGTTTAATTTAAATACATTTAATTTTACATATTAAAATACATTTCACTTAAATATACATTGGAAAAATATACAAATTATACATTTAATATGGGATGTTTCGATTAAGCATCAGTTAGGTTGGTACTCCAACAATAAGTAATTCTGTTTATGAGCTAGATGGGGACATAACTCTTGAGGAGTTAATGGACAGTATTAAGAATTCTAAGACAAATAAAGCTGCAGGATTAGGAAAAGCTGCCTCTTTTTTCCCAATGAGTGCTGTAAAGCTTTACCCCCGAATTGGACTGCTTATTTATTGGGCTTGTTTAATAATATTTGGACCAATGAAAACATCCCACCCTCGTGGTGTAAAATAAAATTGCAATTACTTTTTAAAAAGGGGGACCGTTTAGACCCAAATAATTATCGTGGCATTTCCATATTTAATTCTATCACAAAAATATTTACATATATTATTTATAATAGGCTTATTAATTAGATAGAAGCTAGACATCTCTTACCAGATAAGCAGATGGGGATTCGGAAGGGAAGAGGTTGTGCTGATGCAGTCTTTAGTTTAATATCAGCAGTAAATGTGCAGTTACGATTGAAGAAAAGGAAGGTTTTTGGGATATTTATGGATCTAAAGAGGGTCTTTGATACTATTAACCATTCAAAATTGTAGTTTAAATTAGCTCAGATTGGTGTCAGTACTAAAGTTATTAGGTTTCTTAGTAAGATGTACTCCATGGCATCCTTTGTTATTTCTGGTGAGTTCTCTGTTTCTAATGAGATTTTGGTTACAAGAGGAGCGTTGCAGGGTGAAATTTTAAGCCCTCTTCTATTTCCATTGTATATCTCAGATATAGTAGAATACTTTACTGCCAACGGGGCCAGGGGTATCAATATTAATAAATATAAAGACCTCGTAATGACTCTCTACGCGGATGATATAGCAATTGTGGCCTCTACCTGGCATGAAGCTCAATCGTGTATACACATTTTAGATAAATACTGCACCATTGGTTGTTAATTCCAAAACAGTTATTCTCCCTTTTCATAAAGGAGGCAAAATTTCTAAATTGCCAAATTTTATTTATAAAGATGATAAGATAGAAATAGTTAAATCCTTTAATTATCTGGGCGTTCCTCTTTTTGCCTCAGGAAGGTTTATACAATCTGGTAAATATTTTGTAGCTAGAAGCGCTGCGGCAAATTGTACTGTACTCAAGCTGTTAGCGTCCTGCAGATCTGACGAGTGGGCTACAAAAAGTTACCTTTATGACGCCTTATCGAAGAGTGTTCTTTTATATTTATCTGAGTTATGGGGTATTCAGTGTTTGGAGGTACTGGAAAAAAGTCAGATTGTTTTTTTTAAAACTCTTTTAAAACTACCCATTAGCACCCCAAACGCATTTATTAGATTGGAGTTTGGAAGGATTCAGCTTACATATAAAGTTTTTAAAGAAATGTTGAATTTGTGGAGCAAAATTTTGTCAATGGCTGAAGATAGGATCCCCAAATTATGTTACTTGCGCTTATTAGATTTTGTGAATGACCGTAATGTACCTTTTAATTGGGTTTCTGAACTCAGGGACAGTTTTTATTTGTTAGGTATCGATAATGTCTAGTCGGAACAGAATCCTGTTCTTCTTAAGAAGTGGAAAAATGACATCTTGTCTAGAATGAGAAACCACTTCATCAGTACAGATATTGAATTTGTGCTGAACTCCTCTTACAATCTATGGTACAGGAACATTTGTTCCTGGGGTTTAGGAGAGAGGTATTTAGCATTAAAATGTCACATAAACAAAATTAGGCCAGATCAGGTTGACTCATAAAAAGTATTCTAGAGTTTTGTGTGGTGAAATGTGTTACATATTTTCGATAGCAAAATCCTTGTGCGCTTTGCCAAAACCAGCAGCCAGATACCTTAATCCACTTTCTTTTTTATTGTACATCTCTTTCGCCCCTCAGACAGAAATATATTTCTCAATATATAACATATGCAACTGAGTCTGAAAATTTAATAAATATTGTGTCTTCTGTTAGTCTGGATAAAGTTAACAATATACATCTCTTTGTTGTGAATGCCTTAAAGTATAAATTGAATAGAAGTAATTGACTTTTATTTCGAAGTTATTGCTTGATATATATATATATTATATATATCAATTATATGTATGCATATTTCAGATATTACTATTATTTTATTGTATGTTTTTTTTGTATAAGAATATTTGCTAAGAGTAAGTTTTTTATATATATATATATATATATATTTTTTGTTTTTGTGGATGCTATTGCTTCATCTATCTTCCGATTATTCTAATTATTATTTCATTATTTCTCTTTAATATAAATGTAATAAAATATTTTTATTTTTAGTTTTTGTAGATATTTTTGTAATATTTTTGTATGAGTATTCACTCACAACTCCTTGCTTATAAGTTGTAAACTTTTTTAAAGCAATAAACTTATTATTATTATTATTATTA
>JAAEAF010006994.1:0-18098 GCA_011037195.1 Triatoma infestans
AATCGTTGATGTATTCTTGAAGATATGATTTAGTGACGACGTCTTCTTTAAGGATAAACTTTTCCAAATATTCTTATATAATAATATAATAGTCCACAAGATGTTAAACCTAATTCTGTAATAGTGTTTGATGATTGTAGTTTAGATAGTCAAAATGTGATTAGTGAATTCTTCACCAGAAGTAGACATCAAAATGTAGATACAATCTACCTAATACAAACCTATGCATACGTCAAGAAACATATGCTGCGCGATAATACAAATGTAATCATCGCCTTTAAAATGGATGATTTAAACTTGAAACACATTTATGATGATCATGTTAACGTGGATATGAGTTGGAACAAATTTAGAGAGTTATGCAGTCTGTGTTGGGATGATAAATATGGGTTTTTAGTGATTGATAAGGATAAACCGTTAAATAATGGAAGATATCGTAAAAGCATTGACATGTATATTGTGGACATTTAGATTTCTCTGTAGTCTCAAGATGGAACGCGCAGTGAAAACAACAAGAAATATTGTAAAAGCTGTTAAATCGTTAAAACGCAAATATAAAGCTTTAAAACATCAAGAACAAAAACAATTGAAGCCAGTTATAAACCTTTAGAAGAAATAAGTAGACATGCTAGGAAAAAACCTAAAATAGATGATGATAAGGATGGTAGCATAATTAAACAAGAAGAAGAAGAAGAAGACGAGGATGGTAGCATAAGTAAACAAGAAGAAGAATTAGAAGATGATGAAGAGGAGGAAGATTATGACATGGTAAAATCTTATATAAATTTAAAGCAACCAGAACGTGATTTACAATATGGTATAAAATTTACTCATTCTGGAGGAAAAATGACAATAGGTAATAAAGAAATTTCCATAAATACTAAT
Organism: Triatoma infestans; assembly: GCA_011037195.1. Lineage (NCBI taxonomy): Eukaryota > Metazoa > Arthropoda > Insecta > Hemiptera > Reduviidae > Triatoma > Triatoma infestans. The sequence goes on from JAAEAF010006994.1 coordinate 886, forward strand.
AATGATTTCATTATTGATAAACATAGATTTAAGGGAACAAAGGGGTTATATGAATTACTGTTTAAAACAAACCCCAAACATTATAACGATGGCGATTTAAAATCATACAAAGAAATTCTGTTATTATCGTGCTCATAGAAGACATTATAGTGAAGAGAAACCAATTAATGCTAATCGAGGGATAAAATATAATTTAATCATATCAAAATTGTTTCCATTCTCAGTAACACCTAGCAAAAAAGGCTATGGATTCATGAAAAATGATGATGTAGTCTACGAATACTACAACGATCCAAATGAATTGGTGGACAGATTAAAATTATGTCTAGCCTCGGAACAAAGTGGAAATAATAGTTTAGGAAATGAAATAATTTCAATTATAAGTGAGCTGAAGGAAGATGTTTTCATCAGTTAAGTGGAACAGTGCAAATAGAGGACATGTCCATCGATAAATTTGGAAGATCTTCAGAAATACATCATCATCAAGATTTGTATGATATTTATAATATTGACAATGATATATATGTAGACTTCAAACATAAAACAATAACAGGAGTTAATACGCCTAAAAAAGGATTAGACGTTGTGAATAAAGAATATTTGGAAAAGTTTATCCTTAAAGAAGACGTCGTCACTAAATCATATCTTCAAGAATACATCAACGATTATGACAGTAAAAGAGTGGAAAATGTAAGGAACCTTTTGCATCAGATATTTGCTACGATTAGAAATAAAATAAGTGAATGGCCTGAACATATGAATGTGACAATACAAATGCTTAGAGACCTTCTTCAGTATCCATGAAAACATGTCTACGATAAAAAAGAAAATAGTTGATGAGTTAATGGCACCTGCTAGAATTCGATTTAAAAGGAGAAAAACTGTACTAAAAGGAATTGATGACTTGTGGCAAATCGATTTACTACATGTTAAGCAGTATGCAAAGTATAATAAAAACAATACTTTCATTTTAACTGTAATTGATTGTTTTTCCAAATATGCTTGGGCTGTACCAGTGAAGACAAAAAATGCTAATGATGTTACCAATGCTATGAACAAGATATTCCAACAATCTGGAAGAGTGCCTAAAAATATTCAATCCGCGGGGTTTAGAATTTTATAATTCCAAATTTCAACAGCTTATGAAAAAACATAACATAAATCATTATAGTACTTATTCATCTATAAAAGTATCAATAGTGGAACGATTCAATAGATCATTACTTGGTAGAATTTATAAACAGTTTAAATATATTGGTTCGTATAAATATTTAAATATATTACCAACAATTGTCGATGAATACAATAATACAATTCACTCTGCAATTAAAATGAAACCAGTTGAAGTTAATAAAGGAAATGAAAAAAGTATATTGAAAAATATTTTATTAAAACAAAAGAGCAGCAGCAGCAAGAAAACCCTAAATATTGGCACAGCTGTTAGGATATCGAAGATTAAAAATGTATTTGCCAAAGGTTATACGGCTAATTGGTCTACGGAAATTTTTTACATTTATAGTGTGCATAATACAGAACCAACTACTTACACTTTACAAGATGAAAATAACCAAATTATTCAAGATAAATGGTAAGAATTATCTCCTGTGAAACATGATAAAGTCTATTTAATTGAAAAAATACTGCAAAGAAAACATGATAAAGTGTTGGTAAAGTATTAAGGAATGAACAGTAAAGGATGGATCAAAAAACAAGACATGGTATAGTGAAAAAAAACATTTATTGTTGTATTTCATGTAATACATTACTATGTTTGTTAATATCTATATCAACACAATTATCATTTTCAGTATTATGTACTTCATCTGTAAAATACATAGTATTTTCCAATGTTATTATTAGCATTAAGTTATGTAAATAATTGTTAATTATCCAAGCATTATGTATAATTGACATTATTTGGTTTTTATTTAAATATATTTCTTTAATTATCACATCTGGTGTTGTTGTTGTTATTGTTTCCTTAAATGTTAACACTTTTCCCTTTATATGCGTAAGATACATGGAGAGGTTGCTGTCTTCCATAAGCATCGTCACATCTGCATTTATATTTTTCGTCCCCCCAAAATATGAAACTATCTCACCAAATTTCTGCTGTAGATGATGCCAATGAACGAGTGCTAAATTGATTCCAATACGTCTCTTTACTATTTGCACCACAACGTTATAATTATCACCATTATGTTTTGTTAGCCCCACTAACAGTTTGAAACTTCTTTTAAACTGTAAAAGGGATGTGGAATAATGAAGAGCGTCACTCATGTTTATTGTATAATGTTTTCAATCAGACTGATTAAAAAAATGATTTGGTGATCAACTAGTTCAGTAAGATACCGCCAGTGGCGGAGTGAGGGATAGTTGGTCCATATTCAATCTACAATTAGATGATGAAATGCTGACAAGTGTCAGTATGGCTAGAGTAGTTGGAAGAGGTGTTATCGACTCTGCTATCAATAAACTTCCTTTTGAATTACATCTCCCTGGTTATAGATTTTGCGGCCCTGGAACTAAATTACAACAAAGAATAAATCAAAGCGGTATAAATCCATTAGATGATGCTTGTAAAGCTCATGATATTGCATATTCACAACATAAAAATTTAGAAGCAAGACATAAAGCCGATCAAATATTGGAAGAAGCTTGGAACAGACTCCTAGCTAAAGATTCTTCGCTCGCAGAGAAAACCAGTGCATTGTTGGTGGGAAATATAATGAAAGCTAAAGTTAAATATGGAGCTGGCAAAAAGCGACATCGTCCTTCATTTAATCAATTATTAAAAGCAGCAGCAGTTGGAAAAAAGAATAATAGCGGTGATGTGTTGAAATCGGTTAAATGTGCTTTGAAAAAAGCTAAAGATTACCTACAACAAAACCAAATAATATTAAAGCACCAAGAGTTATTCCATTGAGGAAGAAACCATGGGTAGGAGGCCTACTACCGCTAATTCCAATACTTGCAGGCCTGTCGGCGTTAGGTTCATTGGCTAGAGGTGCAGCAACCATAGTGTGAACAGTAAAAGACATAGATCAAGCGAAAAAAACTCTTCAAGAACAAAAAAGACACAATATGGTTATGGAAGGACAGAAGGTTGGGCAAGGACTCTACCTGAAACCGTATGGAAAAGGTTTAGGCCTTTATCTAAAACCTTACAACAGAAATTAAATCTACCCAATCGTGCACTTACAAATTATGATATAACTAAGGTTGCCAACAAATATTTACCACATTTCCGAGGCGTATTCATGAGAGATAATCTACCATCACGTCCTAGGACTCAAGAACAAGGTATAATCAATTTGGATTCTTCAAAGAATACTGGTACTCATTGGACAGCATATTCTAAAAAGGGAAATAAAGTGTTCTATTTTGATAGTTTTGGTAATTTAAAACCGCCTAAAGAATTGTTAAAGTATTTAAAACAGTGTGACATCTATTATAATAGAGAACGCTATCAAAAGCGAAACCCTTGGAACTGTGGACATTTATCTTTACAGTTTCTTGATGAGAGAGCAAGCGGCAAACAATGTCTAGCTATTCTTTTCTTCTATCTGGTGTTGATTCTGTATTGCATGCATCCATATTTCCACCATTGGAATTGGCTGCAAATAGAAATTATAGTGTTGGACTATTACGATTAGAAACGTACAATTCAATACCAAATGTGGAGGCTGGAGTGAACAATAAATTCCATTTCAATTTCAATAATAAATCATATGTAATAGAAATACCAACTGGTACGTATGAAATTGGTGCTATTGAAAGATATCTTAGATCGCTGTTGTCGAACAAAAATAAGTCGCTTGTGTTGCATTTAACGCCAAATCACAATACGTTAAAGACTTTGCTTAAAACAACATTTGAAGTGGATTTTTCACAACCCCACAGTATTGGGCCACTATTGGGGTTCAATAAAGTGATTTTACCACCGAACAAAACACACATCTCCAACAATATTATAGATATAAATCCGGTGAATGCGATCAGTGTTGAGTGTAACATTGTAAGTGGATCATATACACTTACAATAATGGAAACCCAAGTCACAGTTTACACACATTTTCACCATTAGTGGCAGCAGGTTATAAAATAGTGGAAACTCCATCACCAGTTATTTACCTACCCATTAATACAAATTATATCGACAATATCAGTGTAAGATTGGTAGATCAAGCCGGACGTTTGATATCCTTCAGAAAGGAAAGAATTACAATTTGTCTACATATAAAGGAAGGATAATGGGTATTGATTTTAACAACATTTTTTCTTCTTCTTCTTCTTCTTCTTTGGGCAATAATTGTATACTTAAAGCAAAACAAGGAAAAAGTAACATCAGTGCTAAAGCAGAAAGTGAACAACAACGACGTAGACCTTTATCAATAAGCAACGACCAGTTTTTAAAATCGATAGGATACAAAGTGCACAGATATGGATCACATATTAAACATTAATCAAGAGGTTACTTTCAACGACAATATTGAAAGCTATCAATATCATTCGTACACGCCATTTAACTCATCAGGCCTATCAAATAATAATGAAATTTTGCATCACCATGTTCCAAACTGATGTGTACACATTACCAAGTGAAAGTTATCTGTTCATCGAAGGCAAGTTGGAGAAAGGCGAAGCTGAAAATGCTACTTATGCCAAACTAATAAACAATGCTTTTGCATTTCTATTTGATGAAATTAGATTTGAAATCAATTCAGTGGAAGTTGATAGTGTTAGAAATGTTGGTATTGCTAGCACATTGAAAATATGCTTTTTCCCCTCTCAAATTAGAGCTTTGGAAAATGCTGGAATTGTTGACCCAAATGAGGCTAACACATCAACTATAGTTAATGCAGACCAGCGTTTCAACGTTTGTCTACCACTTATATATTTATTAAATTTCTTTGAAGATTATAAGAAAATATTGGTAAATGTGAAACAAGAATTAATATTAAAAAGATCTAGAAGTGATTTGGATGCCCTTGCTGGTGATGCACAAACGGCTAAGGATTGTACTATTACATTGGAGAAAGTTGTTTGGAATATTCCACATATTAAGCTATCAGACCAGGCGAAACTACATATTTATAAGATTATCGAGAGTGGTAAGCCGATACCGCTAGCTTTTAGATCCTTAGAATTACATGAATATCCGAATTTACCTACAACTAATAAAATCATTTGGCATGTGAAAACATCATATCAATTAAACAAACCAAGATATGTGATTTTAGCCTTTCAAACCGATAGAAAAGATAATATGGCACAGAACAAATCTATTTTCGATCCTGCTGATCTACGAAACGTTAAACTTTATTTGAACGATTACAAGTATCCCTACAATGATTTTCAGTTAAATTTTGAAGAGGGTAAAATTTCACCATTATTTGAAGAATATGTTAGATTTCGTCAAGAATACTATGGAATGACAAGAATCGAGTCGTTATTTGACAGAAAAGGATTTGCTCAAACACCCTTTGTGGTAATTAATTGTGCAAGACAGCCGGATAGGTTAAATACATCTGTAGTTGACATTCACATACTCATTGAAACTAATAGACCAATTCCACAAAAAACAAATGCTTTTTGTTTAATAATTCATGATACGCTTATGGAATATACACCATTGAATGGTTTAGTACGTAGATATTAGTAAAATGTATTTAAAATAGCTAGAAAGTAATGTATATGAATATAAAGAAATGTATAAATTATAATTGTTTTTTTGCTATATTAAAATATTATTTTATCATAATGTGTTATTTCTATAAGATATAATAAATTATGAGAAATGTATAAATTATAATTGTTTTACGTAGATATTAGTAAAATGTATTTAAAATAGCTAGAAAGTAATGTAAATAAATATAAAGAAATATATAAATTATAATTGTTTTTTACTATATTAAAGTATTATTTTATAAGATCTAATAAATTATGATTCATCCTAAAATGAGTTGGTTTTTGTTATCTGTTTATAATTTTATAACACACACCGGATATTCTTATCGCAACGTATATGATTCACTCTATTTTCTTTTTATCAAGCCGACAAAGGCAGTATACCGGATATTCTATTGCGTAAGTATATGACTAACTCTATTACTCATCTTTGTTAAGATTGACGTTATCTTATTATGTGTTAAAATTATTTCAATAAATTTTTTAATCTTATTTTTAAAATAAAAAATTATTATTTTTTTTTTAGAAATTATTATTATTATTATTATTATTATTATTATTATTATTATTATTAGAAATGTGTGTACTACTAATGGTGTTAAAATTATTTCAATAAATTCATAATCTTATTTTTTTAAATATAAAATTATTATAATGATTAATTCTTTTTATCAGACAAAAGCGGTATTTAGAAACACACCTTATCGCAACAGTATATGATTCACTCTACTGCTATTTCTAACAAGTCATACTTTATCTTATTATTTTATATTTTCACAGGATTTTATATTTTATCTTATTACAGGATATGATTCACTCTAATGCTATTTCTAACAAGTCGACTTTATCTTGTTTATTATTTTATATTTTATCTACACACAGGATGTACTCCGCTTTGAATTGACCGCCTTTTATCTTAGTATGTGTTAAAATTATTTCAATAAAATTTATAATCTTATTTTTATATACACACACACACACACACACACACACCGAATGTTCATCGTTTATTACTTAGCTTTGTATTTCTAACAAGTGGGTGTTTTGTTTAAGTGGTGGGGACCTCATTTAAACAGTATAAATAGTGGAGTAATGTACATTACAACTCCAGCTTTGTTCGTCTTCACAACAATCAGGGTAAGTTTAATTTCTATTTTTTCAAATCCAATTAAGTCCTATGTCTTGGAGGAGACCCTCTGATTCTCTTCGGAGCTCAGAGGAACCGACTAGTTAGCTAGTCTTCTCAAATCCAATTAAGTCCTCGCACCATGCCTATGTGTAAGTGGCTAGGAGGAGACCCTCTGATTCTCTTCGGAGCTCAGGGGAACCGACTAGTTCGCTATCCAGAAGTGGGTATTTTGACAAACGTGTAAGCTAGAGCGCTCGGCAAAGTTCCAATAAGCCTCGATAAAACGCTGCACAAGTAGGATATAAATATTGACGAATCCGCTTTGCGGTCGCTGGATGCGGTACAATCAGGCAGGTGCATAGGATGATGGATTTTTTTTCTTTTACATGTAAAACTATAAGTATGAAGAAATAACTACATTTCAGCTAAAATAATGTCTACAAATATTTTGAAGAAGCTGTTGGAACGATCACCATCCATTATTTATAAACGTATTGGCGATTTGGAAGAAAACAAATCATATCCAATTGCAGCGTTTAAGAAGGTGGAACATACAAAGTTTGGTCCTGGTCTGACAGCAGTGCTCCATGACCAAGAAATTCTAATAAGAGTGTTCCTCTATGAAGGTATGTAGAAAAACACATAATTTTTTCTATTTTCCCCCTTAGCATGTAATATATTTTAGTTTTTATTTTAAGATGGTGATCTTGCTTTAATATATAAAGGAGCCAGGGGCAACTATAACAATATAGAATTTACCACATCACATAAACAAGGGGGTCCTTCCAGACTCAAGAAGGCTAAAAAGTCACAAACAGACCAAGATTAAATTTTTTCTGTGTAAGTTTTTACATTATGTCATCTCTATCTTGTGTTAAGTGTGGAAAGAGTTTTTCCAAACCATATAATTTAAGGAGGCATGCTTTAACATGCTTACAAAAAACATGTCCTTACTGTGGCAATATATTTCGCACATTGGTGAAATTCTTAATACACATCTTCTCGTTTTGTATTAAATGTGAGGATTGCAACATAGTATTTGACAAACAATCCCTCTTTCTAAAACATACTTGCCAAAACACACCCCATTCATCTTCACACATTATGACAGACAATGACAAGAAAGTGTTCAATAAAAAGAAATATCGTATGTTATCGGTTCCTCTACAAGATGGCATAGTAGTTACGGCATTAAATAAATCAGCCCAAAATATTTGTATAAAAAATGTTGACAATATAAAAGACCCGTTGCTATTTCTACAAGAGAAACACAACATACTTCTACAGTTGTTGAGTAAAGCTCAAGAAGAGTTACTAGTTTTCAAATCATCCATTCTATTGGAATGTGTTTACAGTCGGTATAGGAATTCTGATCTTGAACAGTTTGCCGATGCCAATTTTAAAACTTCCATAGAAGTTATTGACGCTAGTTGCAATTTAATTCACTACCTCCGAAGAGTGTTTGCAAAACTTGTGAGCGAGATTGAAGAATTTGAAACTAGCGGATCAAACTGGAAACTGGATTCTATTGATAGCATTGTCATTAGAATAACTAAATATCAACCTTTAGGTGGAAGAGGTTACATCGCTTTACCAAAGGAAATAGCCGATAAACGGGCAATCATTAACATTTGCAATACTGATGACTTTTGCTTTAAATATGCCATCTTAAGCCGTCATTAAAGGAGACGCGTAGATTATCGGTGTATAAAAAACTAAATCATCCTTACAATTTCGACAATATTTCCTTTCCCACGCCATTAAATGATATACGTAAATTTGAAAAACATAATAATGTATCGATAAACGTTTATTCTTTAACCGACGAAAATCAAGTGTATCCTCTAATGATAAGTTCAAATGAAAAATCTGTAGAACATTTTGATTTGTTATATTTAAGAAACGAAAATACTTCTCATTATTGTTTAATAAAAAATTTATTCAGACTTGTTTCTTCACAACTTAGGAAAAAGCATAGCAGCGCTGTTATATGTAAACGATGTTTTAAAACATTTACTCACAGCTATACATCGGTAGATGGGAAAACACCCGAGGAACGATTAACAGACCATCAATTATTTTGCAATAAACAAAAACCTTGTCGCATTCAAATGCCTTCAGACAACACATATTTACAGTTTACAAACTTTCAACATAAACAACACGCACCAATAATTGTCTATGCGGATTTTGAATCTATACTTTTACCCATACACAATGCACCCGGTAGTCCATCAACATCATGGTCTAGACAAACACACAAGCATGAAATTTGTAGTGTTGGAGCTAAAGTTGTCTCTTCGCTATCAAATTATCAAAAAGACATTTTCATTTACACTGGGGACGATGCACTCGAAAAATTTATGCAGTATTTACATTCCATTGTTAAAGACGTGGAAACCTTATATAAGGAGATTATTCCAATGACAGATCTATCACCACAACAACGACATGACTTTGACAATGCCACTCATTGTGGTATTTGCGACCAACCGTTTAACCATTTAGACAAAAAAGTTCATCATCATGATCATCTTACAGGGGAATTTCAGTGTGCTGCACATAATGATTGTAATTTAAATTTTCAATTACCCAATTTCATACCGGTCTACATGCATAATCTTAGCGGGTATGATACTCATCCTATTATATTATCTTTGGGAGAGGATGCAGGCAACATATGGGTAATACCAAATTCAACTGAGAAATATATAATGTCCTTACTGTGGCATTATATTCCGCACATTGGTGAAATGCGAGGATTGCAATTTTTGTGTCAAATATTGCAATTTGCTCAAGCCAAGCACTCCTAAAGGATTAATTTGGACATGTCAACGTACTACTGTTCACACTAACAATACTAATCTTCTTTCCGATTTGCTATATGATCCTTTTTTCTGGTGTTTCAATTGTATTACATGCCCATTATTTGGTGTGGAAAAACTCTTATGTGATGAGATAATGTAAATATTAGATTATGTTATTATTATGTCTTTTGTAAATAGATTACTAAAATTATACTAGTCAATTTAAGATCATGTAAATATTATTGTACTAAAAAGAATTATGTCTTGTAAAATAGAATAGTGAAAAATGTATTAAATAATCATAGAAAATAAAAACTTATTGGTGCGAAAAAATATATATATATGGCTCAGAGGACCAAAAAATGTTGCGTAGGTTCAAAAAATATATAGTTATATGATTAAAGTAGACCGCGTTTCTCTGTAATACAATATATATATATACGTATGTGGTATAATTAGCTTATAAGTATATTAGCTTACCTTTTGTCCTCTTGCTCACGGTAGGTCAGGATGTGAATCTAGGTGAAGGAGAAGAGGAATAGGCGAAAGGTATACAGGAAGGAATTTGGGATTTACCTGGTTCACAACCTGTCTCCTTAGCGGGCGAAGATGTAGGTAGCGGGCGATACCCCTCAGAGAGAAATTGACAACAGTGAATCACGGCAAGATGATGCGGAATTACGGGCGAATATAGATTTGCAATAAACTACCACTTTCTACTAATACTCATAGCGTATGTAATTTGCCGTGCACTGACGCTTCCTACCGTAAGAGATGAACTGATTCAAAATTCTAAGTACGATATTTAAGAAGGAGGGGTAATTGACCAGTACGAAAGGTGCATATTCGCACTATCTATTGGCGTCTTTCAGAAATTAAGCACGCGTAAAGCGGGTCGCATACACTGCTCCTTCCTTTTAAAAATAAGTATGTATAAGTATAAGTTGATATATTAACATATATATATATATATATATATAAAGAACCAAACATTCTCCCCCCCGGGAAGTTGGGGAATAACACAAAGGAAGATAGAAAAGGATAAATATGTACAAAAAGAAAAGGATATAAAATAAAAATGAGTAATTCTACTGAAAGGGAGCGGGCATATTTTTACCAGCGGTCTCCTATAGGAGCCCTTTGCAGTTCTTACAGTAACCACTCGTGTTATATTGTCTAGTCCGGGGTGTACCTCCTCTATTATACCGAGGGGCCATGTCATGGGGGGCGAGTGTTCATTTCTAATGAGCACAATCGTGCCCTTTTTTACTGCAGGCGAATTGGCGGTCCATTTTTGGCGAGTTTGTAAAGAGTGTAAATATTCTACATGCCAGCGCTTCCAAAAATCTTGGACCATTCTGTCTAGAAGCTGGAATCTTGACAGGCGACTTAAGGGAATTTCTGTTATGGGAGCGGAGGGTAATCCGGTCAAGTTATGCTGTAGAAGAAAGTGAGCGGGGGTTAGAGCGGAAGGTTCTGAAGGATCTAAGCTAAGGGCTGATAAAGGTCTGGAATTCAACAGAGCTTCAACCTGGGTAAGGATCGTGTTAAACTCTTCGTAGGACAGAACTTGCTGGCCAATGACCTTTTTTAAGTGAGTTTTTACACTTTTTATGTTGGCCTCCCATATTCCTCCAAAATGTGGTGCAGAAGGGGGATTAAGCTTCCAATGAATACCTCGAGTGGAGAGCTCAGAATTCAAGGCGTCATTGTAGGCCTTTCCTTGTATAAGCGTATATAACTCTTCAAGCTTAGCTTTGGCCCCAATAAAGTTGGTCCCACAGTCAGAGTAAATAACATGACACGGACCGCGGCGGGCAACGAATCTCTTAAAAGCGTCCAGAAAAGTTGGAGTTGACAAATTCGAGGCCAGCTCCAAGTGTACGGCTTTTACACTTAAGCACACAAACAGACATACATATGCCTTTTGGGGGCGTACCCCTCTTCGCCTACTCATGGGTATTAAGAAAGGACCAGCATAATCAACTCCTGTATTCATGAATGGTTTAGCTTGCTGCACTCGAGCAGCAGGCAGGGAACCCATAAGCGGGGCACATGGTTGTGGTTTAAATTTAAAACAAAAATTACACCTATTCAAGACAATCCTAACGGCGTTCCGACCTCCTAATATCCAATATTTTTGGCGGAGAATGGAAAGAACCAAGTTAGGGCCTGTATGCATATTAGCTTTATGAACATGCTCAATTAATAAATGCACAAAGTGATCCCTTTTAGGAAGAAGTAAAGGATGTTTTACATCATAGGCTAATGAGGAATTAGAGAGCCTACCCCCACCCTCAGCAGACCATCCTTCAAGAAAGAAATGTTCAAAGATAGGTCGCGAACAAATTTTTGAATAGCTGATATTCTCAATCTCAGTAGAGAAATGTATTTTCTGGACTAATTTGATCAGCTCTAATTCACTCGTTCTTGGGCATCATCAGCCGAAATTGGTTGAGATGTTTCCTATTTTGGGGGACGAAAAATATAAATGCAGATGTGACGATGCTTATGGAAGACAGCAACCTCTCCATGTATCTTACGCATATAAAGGGAAAAGTGTTAACATTTAAGGAAACAATAACAACAACAACACCAGATGTGATAATTAAAGAAATATATTTAAATAAAAACCAAATAATGTCAATTATACATAATGCTTGGATAATTAACAATTATTTACATAACTTAATGTTAATAATAACATTGGAAAATACTATGTATTTTACAGATGATGTACATAATACTGAAAATGATAATTGTGTTGATACAGATATTAACAAACATGAAATACAATAATAAATAGGTTTTTTCACTATACCAAGTCTTGTTTTTTGATCCATCCTTTACTGTTCATTCCTAAATACTTTACCAACACTTTATCATGTTTTCTTGCAGTATTTTTTCATTTAAATAGACTTTATCATGTTTGACAGGAGATAATTCTTCACGATACCATTTACCTTGAATAATTTGGTTATTTTCATCTTGTAAAGTGTAAGTAGTTGGTTCTGTATTATGCACAGTATAAATGTAAAAAATTTCCGTAGACCAATTAGCCGTATAACCTTTGGCAAATACATTTTTAATCTTCGATATCCAACAGCTGTGCCAACATTTAGAGTTTTCTTGCTGCTGCTGCTCGTTTGTTTTAATAAAATATTTTTCAATATACTTTTTTCATTTCCTTTATTAACTTCAACTGGTTTCATTTTAATTGCAGAGTGAATTGTAGTTATTGTATTTCATCGACCATGTTGGTAATATATTTAAAATTTATACGAACCAATATATTTAAAATGTTTATAAATTTACCAAGTAATGACTATTGAACGTCCACTATTGGACTTTTATAGATGAATAAGTACTATTAATGATTATGTTATGTTTTTTCATAAGTGTGAAATTGGAATTAAAAATTCTAAACCCCGCGGGATTGAATATTTTAGGCAATCTTCCAGATTGGGTTGAAATATTTGTTCTAGCATTGGGTAACATCATTAGCATTTTTGTCTTCAATGGTACAAGCCCAAGCATTATTTGGAAAAAAAAAAAAAAACAATCAATTTACAGTTAAAAATGAAAGTATTGTTTTTATTATACTTTGCATACTGCTTAACATGTAGTAAATCGATTTGCCATAAGTCATCAATTCCTTTTAGTACAGTTTTTCTCCTTTTAAATCGAATTCTAGCAGGTGCCATTAACTCATCAACTATTTCCTTTTTTATCGTAGACATGTTTTCATGGATACTGAAGAAGGTATCTAAGCATTTGTATTGTCACATTCATATGTTCAGGCCATTCACTTATTTTATTTCTAATCGTAGCAAATATCTGATGCAAAAGGTTCCTTACACTTTCCACTCTTTTACTGTCATAATCGTTGATGTATTCTTGAAGATATGATTTAGTGACGACGCTTCTTTTAAGGTAACTTTCCAAATATTCGTATATAATACTATAATAGTCCACCAAGATGTTAAACCTCAATTCGTAATAGTGTTGATGATGAGTTAGATAGTCAAAATGTGATTAGTGAATTCTTCACAAGAGGTAGACATCAAAATGTGGATACATTCTACCTAATACAAACCTATGCATACGCCAAGAAACATATGCTGCGCGATAATACAAATGTAATCATCGCCTTTAAAATGGATGATTTAAACTTGAAACACATTTATGATGATCATGTTAACGTGGATATGAGTTGGAACAAATTTAGAGAGCTATGCAGTCTATGTTGGGATGATAAATATGGGTTTTTAGTGATTGATAAGGATAAACCGGTAAATAATGGAAGATATCGTAAAAGCTTTGACGATATTGTGGACATTTAGATTTCTCCGTAGTCTCAAGATGGAACGCGCAGTGAAAACAACAAGAAATATTGTAAAAGCCGTTAAATCGTTAAAACGCAAATATAAAGCTTTAAAACATCAAGAACAAGAACAAGAGAGTCTGATTAAAAAACAATTGAAGCCAGTTATAGAACCTTTAAAAGAAATAAGTAGACATGCTAGGAAAAAACCTAAAATAGATGATGATAAGGATGGTAGCATAATTAAACAAGAAGAAGAAGAAGAAGAAGAAGACGAGGATAGTAGCATAAGTAAACAAGAAGAAGAATTAGAAGATGATGAAGAGGAGGAAGATTATGAAATGGTAAAATCTTCTATAAATTTAAAGCAACCAGAACGTGATTTACAATATGGTATAAAATTTACTCATTCTGGAGGTAAAATGACAATAGGTAATAAAGAAATTTCCATAAATACTAATAATGATTTCATTCTTGATAAACATAGATTTAAGGGAACAAAGGGGTTACTGTTTAAAATAAACCCCAAACATTATAACGATGGCGATTTAAAATCATACAAAGAAATTCTGTTATTATCGTGCTCATAGAAGACATTATAGTGAAGAGAAACCAATTAATGCTAATCGAGGGATAAAATATAATTTAATCATATCAAAATTGTTTCCATCCTCAGTAACACCTAGCAAAAAAGGCTATGGATTCATGAAAAATGATGATGTAGTCTACGAATACTACAACGATCCTAATGAATTGGTGGACAGATTAAAATTATGTCTAGCCTCGGAACAAAGTGGAAATAATAGTTTAGGAAATGAAATAATTTCAATTATAAGTGAGCTGAAGGAAGATGTTTTCATCAGTTAAGTGGAACAGTGCAAATAGAGGACATGTCCATCGATAAATTTGGAAGATCTTCAGAAATACATCATCATCAAGATTTGTATGATATTTATAATATTGACAATGATATATATGTAGACTTCAAACATAAAACAATAACAGGAGTTAATACGCCTAAAAAAAGGATTAGACGTTGTGAATAAAGAATATTTGGAAAAGTTTATTCTTAAAGAAGATATCGTCACTAAATCATATCTTCAAGAATACATCAACGATTATGACAGTAAAAGAGTGGAAAATGAAAGGAACCTTTTGCATCAGATATTTGCTACGATTAGAAATAGAATAAGTGAATGGCCTGAACATATGAATGTAACAATACAAATGCTTAGAGACCTTCTTCAGTATCCATGAAAACATGTCTACGATAAAAAAGGTAATAGTTGATGAGTTAATGGCACCTGCTAGAATTCGATTTAAAAGGAGAGAAACTGTACCAAAAGGAATTGATGACTTATGGCAAATCGATTTACTACATGTTAAGCAGTATGCAAAGTATAATAAAAACAATACTTTCATTTTAACTGTAATTGATTGTTTTTCCAAATATGCTTGAACAAGATATTCCAACAATCTGGAAGAGTGCCTAAAAATATTCAATCCGATCGGGGTTTAGAATTTTATAATTCCAAATTTCAACAGCTTATGAAAAAACATAACATAAATCATTATAGTACTTATTCATCTATAAAAGCATCAATAGTGGAACGATTCAATAGATCATTACTTGGTAGAATTTATAAACAGTTTCATTACAATGGTTCGTATAAATATTTAAATATATTACCAACAATTCTCGATGAATACAATAATACAATTCACTCTGCAATTAAAATGAAACCAGTTGAAGTTAATAAAGGAAATGAAAAAAGTATATTGAAAAATATTTTATTAAAACAAACGAGCAGCAAGAAAACTCTAAATGTTGGCACAGCTGTTAGGATATCGAAGATTAAAAATGTATTTGCCAAAGGTTATACGGCTAATTGGTCAACGGAAATTTTTTACATTTATAGTGTGCATAATACAGAACCAACTACTTACACTTTACAAGATGAAAATAACCAAATTATTCAAGGTAAATGGTATCGTGAAGAATTATCTCCTGTCAAACATGATAAAGTCTATTTAATTGAAAAAATACTGCAAAGAAAACATGATAAATTGTTGGTAAAGTATTTAGGAATGAACAGTAAAGGATGGATCAAAAAACAAGACTTGGTATAGTGAAAAAAAGCATTTATTGTTGTATTTCATGTAATACATTATTGTGTTTGTTAATATCTATATCAACACAATTATCATTTTCAGTATTATGTACTTCATGTGTAAAATACATAGTATTTTCCAATGTTATTATTAACATTAAGTTATGTAAATAATTGTTAATTATCCAAGCATTATGTATAATTGACATTATTTGGTTTTTATTTAAATATATTTCTTTAATTATCACATCTGGTGTTGTTGTTGTTATTGTTTCCTTAAGTGTTAACACTTTTCCCATTTTATGCGTAAGATACATGGAGAGGGTGCTGTCTTCCATAAGCATCGTCACATCTGCATTTATATTTTTCGTCCTCCCAAAATATGAAACGATCTCACCAAATTTCTGCTGTAGATGATGCCAATGAACGAGAGTTAAATTGATTCCAATACGTCTCTTTACTATTTGCACCACAACGTTATAATTATCACCATTATGTTTTGTTAGCCCCACTAACAGTTTGAAACTTCTTTTAAACTGTAAAAGAGATGTGGAATAATGAAGAGCGTCACTCATGTTTATTGTATAATGTTTTCAATCAGACTGATTAAAAAAATGATTTGGTGATCAACTAGTTCAGTAAGATACCGCCAGTGGCGGAGTGAGGGATAGTTGGTCCAAATTCAATCTACAATTAGATGAAGAAATGCTGACAAGTGTCAGTATGGCTGGAGTAGTTGGAAGAGGTGTTATCGACTCTGCAATTAATAAACTTCCTTTTGATTTACATCTCCCTGGTTATAGATTTTGCGGCCCTGGAACTAAATTACAACAAAGAATAAATCAAAGTGGTATAAATCCATTAGATGATGCTTGTAAAGCTCATGATATTGCATATTCACAACATAAAAATTTAGAGCAAGACATAAAGCCGATCAAATATTGGAACAAGAAGCTTGGAAAAGTCTCCTAGCTAAAGATTCTTCGCTCGCAGAGAAAACCAGTGCAAAGCTAAAGTTAAATATGGAGCTGGCAAAAAGCGACATCGTCCTTCATTTAATCAATTATTAAAAGCAGCAGCAGTTGGAAAAAAGAATAATAGCAGTGATGTGTTGAAATCGGTTAAATGTGCTTTGAAAAAAGCTAAAGATT
>JAAEAF010006995.1:0-10923 GCA_011037195.1 Triatoma infestans
TCACTTTTTGTACACTTTTCACAAACTAGTAACTTCGTTTGTAACTGAAAAAACTCTCTCCACTCTCTGTGGTCCCTCTATTTATACCGGTAGCAAACCTTCCAGACTCTTCTCAATTATTCTAGAGAAAACTAGAGCGCCGCCAGCGCTTCCTGCAGCCACTAAGAGAACCTTAGGTACCTGCCTCTCCTAGATGGCACCACTGGCTGCGTTACAATATTTATTTTTGTTGATTAATTGCATTTCAATGTAGTGTTTGTTATATTGCTTTTACTTTTATATTACTTTTACTTACAGAGAACTTACTGTAATCAATTTTGTAATTTAAATTTTGTTAGTTGTTCTTAAGGGATATTGTCCCAGGACAAAATAAAAGTTTCTTTCTTTCTTTCTTCCAGTCCGACGAATCTCCTGAATCGCAACCAGGTCCACTCTGTAGTTATCTCTGTGAGAAGAACTTTCTTAGTCCTCCTGGTCTGAACAAAGATAAAACGTGCCAAAAACCTAATTTGAAGTCCATTTGGCGATATACGTGTCTGTTACCATAAAGCAGACCAGCATTTTCTCTTTGAAGTCTCATGATATTCTTGATTTAAGGAGAGCGGGTTATTAGCCTACTGCCCCCGAGCTAGGTGAGGGGGCTGCCCTCTCAGAGCATCCTATCTTCCCAGGGGGTCGTAAAGCCCCAGTTGCTGTGCACAACAGCAACCCCTTGCGGGGACTTGCTTGAGGAAAGCATTAACTCCCACTCCCGCTCTAAATTTGTTTAAATGAAGTTTCTCGGAAAAAAGTTTCTGTCACAACTTATAGATTCCCGCACTCATAGATAGTATATCAAATTAAAAAAAAAAAATGCGTCGGTGTTTTTATGGAGAAAAACGCAGAAAACTGAAAAATCTGCCGCCTTAAATGAATTTTCCCAGAGAAATGGTTCAAATAAAAATTGTAGCTCTTGGAATCTGTAATATAACAAGTTTAAAGAGAATCGTTGGAGCCATTTTCGAGAAAATCACAAAAAGATGAGAAAAACTTCAGTAATGTGTTACTTCCGGTTGAGGAATTTTGACAGATAATTCCTCAGCGGAATATCAACATGGATTTCCTGCGTTTGAACTTCCTGCGTTTTTATTTTGGGCTATGCTGTTATATATATCTACGACTAGAAGTCATTCGATCTTTGACAACGTTACAAAAGAACTTCGGAAATCCTTCAAGAATTATTAGCGACAGAGACACAGCCTTTAGTGCAAAAGAATTCCAAGAATATTGTAAAGAGGAGAGAATAAACACCACATGTTCACGACAGGAGTGCCCCGCGGAAATGGACAGGTGGAGAGTTTTCATCAAACCATTATCCCTATGGTAACAAAGTTAAGTTTAGATGACCCAACCAAGTGGTACCAATGTATAGATCGTGTACAGAAGGCACTTAACGGTTCTTTCCAAAGAAGCACCAACACCCTCCCGGTCGAAGTGTTATTTGGAGACAAGAAAAAAACAAGGAGATCTCTAATTGAGGAAGGAAATAGAAGCAGAAGTTGTAAAGGAATTCCAGGACTTGAGAGAAGAACAAAGGAAAAAAGTAAAGAACAACTACTGAAAGTGCAAGATGAGAATAAGAGAACGTACAATCTGCGAAGACGAAAGGCAAGAGAGTATAAGCTTGGCGACATTCTAGCCATAAAGAGAACCCAGTTTGGTGCAGGGATGAAGTTGGAAAAAAAGTATCTTGGACCCTACAGAGTAGTAAGAGGCAATCCAAATGAGAGATTCAGAGGGTCCGAAGGAAACATCTACTTGCGTAGGACATCTAAAGCTTTGGGCGCAAGAGATACATCCGGACGAATTCGAGGTGAATTCTTAGCAGGATGGCCGAGTTGTCGGGAAGTAGAATCGATGTGACGATGGAAATCGATCGAGGAGGTAACAGATGATTAAACAGATGGTTAGAATGTGAGTTTTGTAAAGTGAAGGCGTAAAGGCGAAAGGTTTTGGTGTACCTTTAAGAAGTTTAAAGACGTAAAGGCGTAATTAGAAGGCTGATTATTTGTGAAGACTGGTAAGGAACAATAAAGAGTGTGACTTGAATTAAGTTGAAATGTATTAGTGTAATTTTGCGTTCAAATAAAAGCACATGTATTCCCGGTGAATACTCGATATCGAAGATTTGACACGATCACAATACTTCCTCTTATAATAAGAGTAAGAGAAAGTAAAAAAAAGAACAGACTAATTTCTAAAAACACTTTCGAACTCAGTGACTCTAAACGCTATTTCTGGTGAAAATTCGATATCGAAAGTTAGGCACGATCGCAATACTTCCTACAGTAATAAAAGGAAATTTGGTGAGTGTTTAAGCTTTGTGATTTTTTTTACTTTCTCTTACTCCTAAAATTACGATATAAGTTTTCACCAGATTTACACGTTTTGAGGTCCCCTGAGTTCGAAAAACGATTTACACGTTTTGAGGTCCCCTGAGTTCGAAAAACTTATGTATGCACGTGAACAGCATGACTCAAAAACGAAAAATCGCAGAAAGTTCAAACTTGATATTCCGTTTAGGTATCACCATGGGATCTGTCAAAATTCTTCAACCGGAAGTATCACTTTACTGAATGGTTTTATCACATTTTTGCGATTTTCCTTAACGGGGAGTGCCATATTTCTGAATCAATTTTGCCTTTTTGGGGGGGATTTTTTCGAAAATGGCTGTAACGATTTTCTTTAAAATTCCTATGCATTTTACACACACTAGGTCTGTCACTTTTATGGGAAAATTTATTCTAGACTGAGGATAACTATAGGCAACACTTTGAAGTGTCAATTCTATATATTGTACGGTTCTACAACCAATATGTAATTAATGGATACGAAAAATTATAATCGCCAAAAAATTCCTTGTTTAAAGATAATCTCTTCACAGCAAGTACATCCTGAACTTTTTTTTTCAGTTTTCCGCGGGTTTCTCTGTAATAACTTTTTGTGTCTTAAGATTTTAAGTATATATTAATTGTTATTGTAGTATTTGTATAGAGTATTTTAAGTTATTATATTAAGATTTATCGTCTTTGGTTTAACTACTTTTTGCTATGAACATTGATTCTGGGGACTTGGGTGATCACACTATCCTTTAACTACATTCATCATGGTATGGGGACATTTTGCTACCCACCTTTATAATATTGAAGACAACAAAAAGTTCCAAAAGTGGAGAAAATGTTTCTATCTACAATAACTTTGTCAATAATTGCGCTAAGAAGAAGTCATGCGTATTTAGTAACAAATAATTTTATTTTTGTTCACAAAAGTGAAAATGTTTAATACAAGTGTCAGTGTGCCTCGTAACCACTCTTCACAAACTTTATCGTCCAACAGTGTTGCCACTCTTTCTCTCAAAGGGGCGTTGTAATTCGTTTGTAATTGCAAGTCTTTGAAAAGGTCACGGGATAATTACCTTTTAGAAGTTTAGTAACCTAAGTTAACACTTTGTGACGAAATTTTAGATCGCCCCGACCCCTGATGAAACAACTTGCATACATTATACATATGTATGCATCTGTGTATATGATCATATGTATGGGAATCTTTGATGTGAACATCTGAAGAAATTGTGCCCATAAGTAGTGGGAAAAAGCTTTATTAATGTAGGTAGGAAAATTATCATTTCTCCTTTTATTATTAACTTTTCATTAAAAAATATCACGGCAAAACACCAAAAATTTTCCAGAACAATTTCAATTAAATGGAATAGGCTCCGCATATTTGTAGTTACGTATGTGAAGTTACAAAAAATTGTTCGAGCCATTTTCGAGAGAGACCATTCGATAAAAACATTCATTTTTTCAGGGGAGCTCAGAATATGCATTTCAGGGGAATAACTCAATTTCGAAAATTTGAAACAATGCAATATTCTCTTTTACAGCAGAAAAAAAGAGAAATTGAAAAGTTTGCTCCTTGCTTCCCTTAGAATCGTTTCCCAGAATCGTGCGTAATATGATTGACATATTCTGTCGGAATTGTGTTATTTTATTGAAAATCTCGGTAAAAGTCGGGAATATAACACTAAACCTGGCGCACTCTACAGTTGTTTCCTGTAAGCAATTTTTTTTATTATTTAGGCGCGTCAACATCTGTGGTCATTGGTGCCTGGAGCCTTCTCAGTGCACTACCGACCTCCGGAAGTGTTCTCTCGATACAGGCAACACAGTGAACTGTAGAGGCTCCTAGGAATGTAAGCAATATTAATCACCTAAACCACCTAGCACATTCTACATTTTTTTCTTGTAACCTAAATTCATCACCCAATCATATCCAAAATTTAATGCATCTAAAAAGTATAGTTTAAATATATTAAAGTAATTCATGTTTAAATTATAAAATTCATAGTGAAACGATTGGCGATGTATATACATTTTTTTGTTTTTATAAATCAGTTATAAAAAAAAAAATTATGTTGTAATCATGTAAAACATTCTAATCACTAGTTAATCAATAATTCACAACAGAAAATTTTAGTCAAAAATATTGAACATTTTGTTTAAAATATTCAAACATATTGAATATTGAAGTTTAAAAAAAATATCGAACATTTTAAATATTAAACATGTGAATTAAAAGCGTTTCTAGGTTTGAAAATCCATTAGGCGTTTGAAAAAAACAAAAAATATTAGCCCATTATGTAATAAGATTGGCAACAATGTATCTCATACATAGTAATACGTAGATTGATTGGAGGATTCAGAGATTATTACTGTAGGATTACAGTTATGGCTGCAACATACCAGGGCTTATTGAAGTTTGGAATCCATACATTGGTTAGAAAAACTTTAGGTTTGAAAAAAGTGAAATTTCTAAAATAATACAACGCTGCCAGCTGGTTTCATCGCTGTTCTTTGCTCTACCAGTGATGTAGGTAGTTTATCAGAGACATTTTCCGTGGTAGCCTGCTTCATTTTGTGGTCATCGACCGGTTACGGGCGCTCGCCCATCTTCAGGACGCGTTTTTCAGACAGTGCGCCAACACAGACTCGTACAGAGACTTAGTTTCACACTAACTGAGGTGTATTTTTTTAAAATACTAAACTCTTAAACTAGGTAAAGGGATGTGGCCAGATGGGTGGGAAAACACGTGTTTGGGTTGTTAAAGGGGAAATTCTTTTCTTACAGTGGACGCGGCTAATCTTTAAACTCTGTTGTTGGAGGGAGACTTACTTACAATTAACTAACCAAAATATTAAGAATATACAAAAAATAAAAAATAAGATACACAAAATAAATCTAAATAAAATTAAACAACGATTAAACTAACATTTAAAATTCATTCATTCGTTTAAAATTGAACGATTTTTTATATAATTAAGTTTTTCCAGTTCCAAAGAATTAAGAAATTCCAGTCATTCTTTCACTTTTTTACGCAACCTTCACATCCTCGCAAGCATGTATGTATACCTAATTATGTTTTTTTTTTTTATGTAATTAAGTTTTTTATTATGCATCCCACAAACCATATCACATTGTCACTCACATACATCATCCAAATACGCACATTTTTTTTCTTTTTTTTCTATATATATATCTAAACTAGTAAATTTAAATAAACTAGTAAATTTATATATACATAGTAGATTTAAAACTAAACCTAAACTTAAAATCTATTTAAGAACTATTTGTTGCGTGTGTAATTGTGTTTCTGTTGCTATTGTGGGAAGAGTGTTCTGAATAATGGTTCACTAGCAAATTTTGTCTGTTCATTTATTAAGTTCTGTGTTTTTCGTTTATATATTTCGAGTTGTTCTACTATGTCAAGTCGTCGTCCTTTGTGCCAGAGTGTATTAGCTTCATCGTGGTCGTTATGTCATCGGGTTTGTGTTTGTTAGTGTTTAGGTGATTGGCGTAATTTGAGTCAACTTTGTTGTATTTGTATGATCTGATGTGTTCGGTAAATCGTTCCTTGATTTTTCTGCCGGTCTGCCCCACGTAAATGTTGTCACAGTCCGGGCACTTCAACTCGTAGACCCCACTGCTGTCATACACGTCAGTGAACTCGGTACGAGTGCGGAGTTTGTTGCCCAATTTGTTGTTTGTCCGGAAGGATGTCTTAACGCCCAGTTTTTTGAAAAAAATTTGTGAGTTTGTACGTGTGGCTTCCAATATATGTGAATGTGGCGAATTTGTCTGCTGTTTTTTGTCAGTCCTATTTCGGTGGTGTGGTTCGTTTTTGAGGAGTTTATTAACGATGTTTGTATTGTACCCATTGTTTTCAGCTATTTTGTAGATTGCCTGCAATTCTTGTGTGTGGTTCGCGGGTGTGAGGGGTTGTATTTAAGTCTGTTCGTTAGGTGTCTAAGTGCAGCTAGTTTGTGTTGGGTGGGGTGGTTGGAATTGTGCGGTATGAAAGCATCCGATGTAGTTGCTTTTCTGTATATTCCGTACTCTATTTTATGGTCGATTCTTGTGAGTTTCATGTCTAAGAAGTTGAGGGTGTTGTTCGTTTCTTTTTCGTATGTGAATTTTATTTCTTGTTTATGTTGTTAAGGTAATGTACTATTTTGTCTACGTCTATGTCGTTTTGCAATATGAGGAATAAATCGTCCACGTATCGTGCATAAAACGTTACGCCGAACTCCTCTTTCAGTTTGGGTACGTAAGTTTCCTCCATGTTTTGTATAAATATTTCTGATAGTATGGCAGATGTAGGGTGCCCCATTCCCAGTCCGTCGGTAGCGAGGTAGAACTTGTTAAATCTAAAGTAGTTTTGTGTCGTGGTTTGTACTAAGTTCGTGAGTTGGTGGACGAATTGCATGGATTCTTCTCGTTCCAACTTCTGTTTCATTAAGTCCAGTGTGTCCGTGATTGGTATGGAGGTGTATAGGTTTGTAATGTCAAGGGACAGCAAACGGGAATTGAGGGTGAGTTTTATATTTTCTCTTAACTGGATTAGGTGTTGTGTGTTTCTTATATTGTGTCATTCAGTTTTACTTTGTTTTTTATTACCGCTGCCAGATGCTGTGTCAACTTGTATGCTGGTGCCGTTGTGTAGTTTACGACGGGTCTGATGGGAATATTGGGTTTGTGTATTTTTGGGAGTGCATTTAGAATGGGTGCTGCGGGGTTCATGCAAGTATATTTGAAGGCTTCGCGGGGTGGTATTACTAGTGTTGCGTTCTTTATAGCAGTTTTTACTTGTTGTTGGAAGTTTTTTGTTGGGTCCTTTTTGAGTTGTGTATATGTATTGTTGTTTATGAATTCTAGGGTTTTGTTTACGTAGTCGTCGTGTGTCATTACGAACAGCACGGTAATAAATCACAAATTTGTACAAACTCACAAATTTTTTCAAAAAACTGGGCATTAAGACATCCTTCCGGACAAACAACAAATTAGGCAAAAAACTCCGCACTCGTACCGAGTTCACTGACGTGTATGACAGCAGTGGGGTCTACGAGTTGAAGTGCCCGGACTGTGACAACATTTACGTGGGGCAGACCGGCAGAAAAATCAAGGAACGATTTACCGAACACATCGTCATACAAATACAACAAAGTTGACTCAAATTACGCCAATCACCTAAAAACTAACAAACACAAACCCGATGACATAACGACCACGATGAAACTAATACACTCTGGCCACAAAGGACGACGACTTGACATAGTAGAACAACTCGAAATATATAAGCGAAAAACACAAAACTTAATAAATGAACAGACAAAACTTGCTAGTGAACCATTATTCAGAACACTCTTCCCACAATAGCAACAGAAACACAATTACACCCGCAACAAATAGTTCTTAAATAGATTTTAAGGTTAGGTTTAGTTTTAAATCTACTATGTACATATAACTTTACTAGTTTAGATATATATATATTTAAAAAAAAAAAAAAAAAAAGTGCGTATTTGGATGATGTATGGTGAGTGATGATGTGACATGGTTTGTGGGATGCATAATAAAAAACTTAATTATATAGAAAACATAATTAGGTATACATGCTTGCGAGGATGTGAGGGTTGCGTGAAAAAGTGAAAGAATGACTGGAATTTCTTAATTCTTTGGAACTGGAAAACTTAACTTAATTATATAAAAAAATCGTTCAGTTTTAAACGAATGAATGAATTTTAAAATGTTAGTTTAATCGTTGTTTAATTTTATTTAGATTTATTTTGTGTATCTTATTTTTTATTTTTTATTTTTTGTATATTCTTAATATTTTGGTTAGTTAATTGGGAAGTAAGTCTCCCTCCAAAAACAGAGTTTAACGATTAGACCCCCGCGTCCACTGTAAGAAAAGAATTTGCCCTTTAACAACCCAAACACGTGTTTTCCCACCCATCTGGCCACATCCCTTTACCTAGTTTAAGAGTTTAGTATTTTAACTAATAAACCTCAGTTAGTGTGAAACTAAGTCTCTGTACAGAGTCTGTGTTGGCACACTGTCTGAAGGCGCATCCTGAAGTGGGCGAACGCCCGAAACCCGGGTCGATGACCACAAAAGAAGCAGGCTACCACGGAAAATGTCTCTGATGCTTGTCCAGCTTGCGGAACCAACCCACCACACAAATAAGAAAGAACATTACTAAAGTCACAAACATAGGTATATACCTATTTTAAACTAACTAACAAATAAGTGAAAAGTAAAGAAAATTGGAATTAAACTAAACAAAAAACAAAATAAAAGAATACCTGGGAGACTAATATTAGAAATAAAATAAAATTCAATATGTGGCTAAACTTAACTTAAGTATTACAATCGTGCTTAACAGACAGAAAAGTATAACTACTCCAAATTATCGGAAATAAATCTAAGTCTAATAAAAGATTTAATAAAGTAAAATAGTTTATTCAGGTAATCAACATTCTGTGGGTTTAATATTAAAGTAATATTATTGTCGGTTATACAATTCAGGTATCTATCTCTTGGAGCGGTGTAATATGGGCACTCAAAAAACACATGTTGGAGCGTCTCCGTTTCCTCGTGATTACACTTTGGACACCGTGCTTCGGTGTCTAACCTGTATGTGGTCCGGTTTGAATACAAGATGACCATCTTGCTAGGTGATACTCTCAACTGACTGATCAATCTTTTTCTTTCAAACGGAAAGTTCCAATTTAAGCACGGCTGTACACAGTTATCAAAGTAAATATTTTTATACAAACAATTGTAAGTGGAGCCGGCCACACGAGAGACATCCTCCTCCAACAGTGCCTTCTTATATTGCCTTAGCATTTTGCCTTTATGGGTAATAATCAGATTGACATCTTGCTCATTCCACAGCCATTCGTAACCTATACCAACAATAATCTTTCGTAGCTGACTCACCCAATTGAATTTTGCTCTATTGGCATTACTTGAGTTATCCAGAGAAATTAATTTATTAAAACATATGCGTGGTAATCTATTGCCGCACATGAGCAGAATCTTGATCCACCATTTAATAGCCATTTTGACTACGTGAAATTTTATTGCTATTACACCTCTTTCCTTCCTGACTATATAATTTGGAGTTTGCTCTGGCCAGAAAAATAATGATTTAAAATATTTCATTTGAATAAGTTCCAGGTTTTCTAAATATCTGAGTGCCCATATTTCACAGGAATACAGCAAGACGGATCTTACTAGACTGTCGAACAATGTTAACCTGAGGTTCCAGGATGACGATTTGGAGCTGTAAATAATTTTAGTTACAGAGTTAATTGCCATAGCTGATTTGGTTATCATATCCTGACAAGTTAAATGAAAAACTCCTGAGTTTGACATAATAATGCCTAAATAGCGGAGGGAACTAGTTATTTCAATTCTAGTTTTTCCGTAAAAGAGACTTTCATTTTTCAAACGACCAGGACGTTTCCCAAATATAACCGTCTTTGTTTTAGCTATATTTACTTGTAATAAATTTTCATTACAATATTTATTTAAAATATTTAACTTTTTCTGGGCGTCCACTAGCGTATTAGAAAACATTACGAAGTCATCAGCATAAAGAAGGGTGGCAATGCCGGTCTTATGGTCAATACTAACTGTATTACAATTATTCCCTAGTAAATAATTTTCCAAGTCATTGATGAAAATTGAGAAAAGCAAAGGGGATATAGTATCCCCTTGCAAAACCCCACGGAGAACTGGAAAACACTCTGAATAGCCTTGCTGAGATTTAACTTGAAAGTTAGCCACACGATAGAGGTTTTGTAAAATTGTGATCCACTTTCTACTTATGCCGAAATCAAATAATTTTCTCCAAAGGAGGTTATGGTTCACCATGTCGAATGCTTTCTTAAAATCTACAAAAGTAGCATAGATTTTCCTTCTAGGTCTCATAATTTGGATGCTTACTAAGCTAGACAATATAAATAAACTATCCGAACACCCTCTACCTTTCCGAAAACCGTTCTGATTTTCCAAAAGTGGATTACAGTACTCAGTCCAATTAGCAAGACGGTTACAGAGTACTTGCGTAAAAAGTTTTGTTAAAGAGTTTAACAGAGATATACCTCTGTAATTTTCTGGAGACTTGGGATCTCCCTTTTTATATAGCAGACACAGGTACGATTTTCCCCACGCAGGTGGCACTTTTTCATCATTTAAAATGTTATTAAACAAATTTTGTATAAAAATAATTGCATTATCCGAGAATAGTTTATAAAATTCATTAGTTAGATGATCGGGGCCCGGTGACTTATTGGTTTTGCTTTGATTTATGGCTAGTTTAATTTCATTAATAGTGAAGCTAGCGTCAAAAAAGGGGTGCAGCACGTCACTTATCGAGAATATAGAAGATGGAACAGAACTACACTGATGTCTAAAATATTCATTCCAGACTGAAATATTAATTTCATTAGGTTGCTTCGATTTGCTGTTACTTAAGTACCTAATAGTTTTCCAAAAAGATTTAGCGTTATTAATATTATCCAAAGTAAGCGACATATTCT
>JAAEAF010006996.1:0-92989 GCA_011037195.1 Triatoma infestans
TCTTTTACCTACTTTTGTATTTAAGACAGAACAATTAATACAATACTAGTATCTACTGTTAGCTGATGTAAACTGGGTCTATAATTCTACGGTACACTGCAGAGGACCGCCTTTGAAACAAAAAATCATTTTGCATAAAGCACCTCCCCACGACTTTCTCAAAACCTTTTCGGCTACTGATTTTTCACCAATCAATCCATGGTTCCTTGGTCATAATAGAATCATAAACTTCACACTAATACTAAGAAGAATAATTCTTGCGATATATATATTAGTTTTGTTTTCAAGAACATTTCACAAAACATTCCTTATGATTTCTTGGAAGTATTGACCATTTTCGATGATACAGTAACAATTGAAGAATATGTAGTTCATTCACCATGAAGTAGAAGTTAAAAGGAAATTAAAAAAGATAAAAAAATAATAATAATAACAACTATGGTATATTTTGTTTATATATATATTGTATTATATATATATAATTATTTTGTATAAATATATCATTTATATTTTCTTATCATTTATTATTATTATTATTTGTTATTTTACATAATGTTACATATTTAGTCATGAAATCACTTTATACAATATTAAACAAACAAAAATGGCCGAATTTTGTTTTTCAACGAAAGGGAGATAATTTATTATTTTAGCGGGGCACAATTGAAGAAGAGGAAGTGGAAATATGTGAATAAAATTATTATTGAAGCAAAATTATAAAATCAAAAATAAAAATAACCATAAAAGAGAACAGAACAGGAAAGTATTGCGTATTATTATGTATTATACAACCAACATATTTACATGGCTACATATTTATAGGAAGGAAGAATCATTTGATATTTATTGGTTTTTCTCCTTTTTATTTATTTATTTATTTAAAATTCCTGTTTGCACCTTAGCTATGGAGCTGGGCACTTTTTGTACTTGCTCCATTTATACTATTTTGTTATTATTCGTTAATGCGAAATATGAATTCTTTACACAGCAGCTTATTAAAAAAAAAAAAACAAACAAAAAAATCTTTTTTTCTTCCCATTATAAAATTTTTTGTAACATTTTTATCAAACTTGACAATTTTTTTTAAAAACAAACTATATAAATTTTTCAATCTCTATAAAAACAATATTTACATTAATTTTGTCCAAGATTTCTTTTTTGTTTAAAGTCAGCTTTGCTCCTTTTTTTTTCTTTTTTTTTTTATATGTAAAAGAGAAAAATAAAATTGATAAAAATTAAAAAAAAAAAGAAAGAAAGGGATATAATAATTATAAAATGGTGGGCGAGAAAAATATAAATTTGACTGGGACGGAGGGAGATCAGAAATCTGCATCCCAACCGGTGAGATCATCCGCAGGTGGTCCATCCGCATCCGGTGGATATTCATCGAAATTCGATGTATCCGTGCAGCTGCGAACTTTAGGTATTATTGGCGGTGTTAGTGTGCGCATTCGTAAACCTTCCCAATTGAATCCATCAAACCATCTGTAAATAATAAAATTTAAAAAATGTGAATTAATTATATTAAATTTTTAAGTGTTCATATTTAGATGTTTGATTGTAATGTTCAGTTGGAAGTGTTAGATGATGAGAGTGAAGGAGCTAGGGATACATTGTTGGGCATCGTGATCGAGAAGATGGAATTGAGCAACACCAGATAATAATCTACTGCGAAACTTCACACAACTTGCTCTCACTGCTGTTGAAACAATTATAATTTCCTTATAAACAGAATTGTACACAACGTTTAGTTGCCATTAATAATTACACTGTTGGTTGGTCACCATTTGAACGTTACATTTTCCACAGAAGCTCTCTAATATATTTATTTTTAGGTCCATATATCAGTCTAGTTACCCATTCCAATGTTTAAAGAAAATCAACGAAGCCGATTCTTATAATATTCCATACAATTCAGAAACCTATTCTGTGAAGCCGCAATTCCGGATAACAGGTATTTTGGAATTCTAGCGGTGCTTTAAATCTACCTTAACATCATACAGACGGCAGAACCGCACACTGTACTAAAGTGACACTTTTAGAGGAATGTTTAACAACGTTCCAGTTCCTCCAGACCATTCCAAACAAAATATCAATTTTCCTTGAAATAATTTTTGTTTTTTCGCATCGACAGCTGTGGTCATTAGCGCGAAAACCTAAAAATAAATGTTTCAAATAAAGGTTTGAGATATTTATGTGTGCAGTTAGTTGCGCCAAGTCCTGTAAAGCAATTTGCGAGAAAAATTAATACAAAATAACAGTAATTACGGATTTCGAACGATCTAAAAGCGGCATATTGTTTGAACATCCTGTTTTTTGTTTTGAATATTTTTTTTATAGAAAACACACAGACAAACAAACAAACTATTACTTTCAAACTCGGGAAAATGGAGACATATATTGCTGGTGAAACTTCATTTTCTAAACACTGATACACAAGATCGCAATACTTCATCTTACTTTCAGCAGTAAGGGGGAAAATGTACTTACTTTTGCAAGCTAAAAAATTAGTTGGCTGGGGCCAAAGAAGAAACTTTTTAAAAAATAAAAAGTTACTTCTTTGGCCCCAGCCAACTAATTTTTTAGCTTGTTTAATTAACATCGGCCAAACATAAATATTGTTTATATTGGTACTTACTTATGTTTTTGTATTTCGCTAATTCCACCTTTTTGGTAACCAAGTCTTTCTGCAGGATTATCTCTGAAATTTAAAAACAAATAATAGTAATAATAATTTACGATTTAGAATAACAGGTTTGGTAATTAAATATTTCTGATTCGTGAAAGCAGCAAGCAATGATGAATGAAATATTCGTGAATTACAATTTCAGCCAAGATTCGACATAAATTTCTAAAAAAATGTTGTAAAATGATTCGAATTCAAAAAATCATATATATAGATTTAACATTATCTACAAAACTAATCTTAGTTTTCACAGACGAGGTATATATATCGCAATCTAATTAAATATTTAAAGACATTAATTACAAAATATCAAAAGAAATTTTACCTGCATAATTTTTTAATGAGATATGTAGCATTCCTGGTAATGTTTCTTGGAAATTCTATGGCGTCTATTCCTTTCAGGATGATATTATATGTTTTCATAGGATCTGCCCCGGTAAATGGTGGAGTACCTGTGAAAACATATGGACATACATTGGATTATTCATATTTAGCTTCTTGTATAAAATAAAATCTAGTTGGAAACAGTTTCAATTGTCAGATTTTCTTTCTCCCAAAAACCCTTGTAAAATCCATTTTTCCGGGAAAAAGTTTCCAAATAAAAGTGATAAGCTTTACACGAGAGAGCGGTAGAAACTCTCGAAAATAACCACCTCGGTTGGAGGAATTTGACCGGAACTTTGTATCGCATCCTTCCCTTGGTGAAACCTAAACGGAATATTGTGTATGGAATGCTGGGTATTGCGTGTGGGGGGTCTGTGCGTATGGAAGAGAGAGAAACTTTGAGAAGGAGAGAGAAAACGAAAAATCGAAGAAAGCTCAAAACTGACATTTCATGTAGGTTTCACCAAGGGAAATTGAATACTCCAATAGTCTAATCAAAATCTTTCAAAGGGAAGTGCGGCTTTATGAATGATTTTCTTCAAATTTTCAATTTTTCTTCTTTTTTTTTTTGTTAACAGTTCACCATTTTCTTTAAACTTGGTACACTAAGCCAGACATTCAGAGGCCATTCACTTGTGATTACTTTTTCGGCGATATTGATTTTATGAAATCCTGAGATTTTAGGAAGCCGAGGTGAATTAATATTAATTAAAATTAATGATAACTCACCAGTGAGTAGTTCAAACATTAAAACACCCAATGACCAATAATCTGCGCTGATATCATGGCCTCGATTTAGTATCACTTCCGGCGCTACATACTCTGGTGTGCCGCAGAATGTCCACGTCTTCCTACCATGCTAGGTAAAATAAAATACAAAACTTGTTAATATAGAATATAAAAAGCGAAGCTAAAGAAAAAAAAAAGGATAAGTTAAGCAATACTAATAATGTAATTTGCATGTTGTTACGTTTCTCTTTTACTAAAACAAATGACCGTTGCTCCATTTGGCACCATAGTACCAATCATGGTTTTATTGTGGCGGTTATGACATCGAAAAAACCAAGACTCTCTTAGATACAATTAACTTTTATATTTACTCAATGTAAAAAAAACAAAGGTTCAGCACATGTCACCACTAAAAGTTAACCCTTTTTCTATAAATAAACCTTCCCTCACAGCTTCTTACCAAACAGAAAAATAATTACCTGTAATTTCTTTGCAAATCCAAAATCTACCAATTTAACATAACCGCTATCGTCCAATAATAAATTTTCTGGTTTGAGATCCCTATAGATTATATTTCTTGAATGAAGATAATCAAAAGCTTCTATTACGCATGCAGTATAAAATCTAGTGGTGCTATCGTCAAAATGTCCTTTATCTCTGTAATAAAATTAAAATAAAATATAATTGTAACCTATGGAACACCCTTCTTAGATGTCAATTAAAATTACCACCTTTACATTTTCAATTTTTAAAAAATTCAACCTACCTGAGGATTGTCCACAGTTCGCCACCTAAACATGATTCCATCAACATATACAAATATTTTCTATCTTTGAAGGTTTTATACAGTTTAACAATAAATTCACAATTTGCTTCGCCCATTATCTCTTTCTCTGACATAATATGCTGTTGTTGCCTAGTTTCGACAATCTGAAATGATTATTTTATTTTAATTAGTTTAATTTTTTTATGAAATTATAGAGAATTAAGCAAATAAATGTTACACAATAATAACTAGTGACAAAATCAACATAAACCAATCAATATTTACTGTTTACTCATGAACAAATTGCATTGTCTTTTTTGATAGGTATAATCTACAATTAACATTTCTTTATTTTGATAAAAAAATTAATAAATCATAATACCGTAGGCATTAATGTTTGTATCTATTTGTATGTATCAAGTTCTGAAGTATGGCCGTCTGCCTGTAGGTATTTTTCTTTGTTTAAACAGTATAAATATTTCACGGTTACCCGCCTTTATTATGTATGTCTGCAAATATGAATGCACTTCTGCTTCTATCCCCCCCCCCCCCCACGTTCTACATCATTTTAAAGACCTCGTCAATAGCATGTAACGCTCCTTGAATCGTTGAATTTAGAGGAACGGCACACCGTTTTCGATATGTTTAGGTCAACATAAAGAAAAAAAAACAGTAAATGCACTAAACCTTCCTGTCAGATCCTCTGCTTATAAGTAAAAGGAAAATTAAGTCCGAGCTTCATGCGTTTTATTTTATGTTGTTTACCGCAAACTACAAAACACACACACACCCATATATATATAAAGAGAAATATATCGAAAAAATCTTAACTTATAAAAATATTTAATAACAATACTTCTTTCCAAACAAGATTTTTAACGGCTTCAGATTATTGGATTTTAATACCCATCTTGACTGGTACATTAACAAAGCAACAAATAATTGCCATGGCTGAGTCCATAGCCCATTAACGTATATCCCAACATGATCAAAACTCTGCCCTTGAAACTCATAAATAGATAACAACAAAGCTAAAACTCCGGGGAATTGTTGTCTGTCTAGTACAAACTGTACAACTAGCTGGGAGTTTATTATTTTAAAAAAGTGACGGCGAAGAATTTCATAACATTGGATAAATTTAATAAAGAACTGAAAACACGGGATGTCACTGGTAACTCAAGGGAATCGGTCTATGGGAATCTAAACAAGGGTAATATAAAACCATAAATTTTAGCTATAATTTGTTTTTTATATATAGGACAAGTTTTAACATATGTTTACACATCATATACGAAAATACACATACTTAGCAGACATACATACAAATATCCCAGGGCCTATTTTATTTGTACAACTACTAAAGAAAGAAATGACTAATAGAAAATAACGAATAATTATTTCTTTATTGAAGTACGATTTAAAATTTATTCTTGAAAATGTGGATGGGTCCGTAATGCTGGGCAACATCGGGTATTTTATCCATCGTAGCATACATATTTGAACAGAAACATTGCGTTGAAGTGAACTCCCTGCATGAACTTGATAAATTTACTATAACGATGGATGAAAATCCGACGTTGCAACGTCGGATAAAATACCTGATAAAATTTATTCGTTCGGACTTATTTAAATAGAAATACCATAAATAAAAACAAAATAAAATAAATCTACTTAATAAAAAAAAAATTATTCGTTATTCGAATAATAGCCCACAATATCTATGACGAACATTTTCAACAAAGAACTATTAAATCTAGATTACCTAACTAGAAATGGAGGTTACTAACTTATGTATACATATAAGTTTCTTAGTAGTGGTTGTTACTTAGAAGTACTAATTAGTTTTAGCACTTAAATGTTTACCTTAGAAATTTAAAGAAGATTTTAACTCAATTAACACCATGGAAATATTGGCAACACAAACATAGCAAATGAAATAATTATACTAAGAACTGTATATCTCAGGCTATAAATTTTCAGTGTAAATTTATTAAGAGTTGCAATTTTGTCTGTCTGCATCAGTGTTTACAGTTTTCTCATAATTCTGGTAATGAATAAAAATATTCACTTGACGAAATTACTTTCTGTAGGGCTGGATGATCGATTCCCAAAATCATACATAAATATTCTGACCATAACTTCATCATACAAAAATATGAAATACTCAGAGCTTTTCTCTTGCTAAAGTTAATATAATTACATATAATTGATCAACACAAATATTTTTTAAATGGAAATTTACTCAACGTTTAGTGGAACACGTTTGGTGAAGTGGTTATAAGTAATGGACTTGTAAGTGGAAGGTCCCCAGTTCGAGTCCCACGTATAACTCTGCTAAATTCATATTTGTTCCAAAAATGTTCTCAGTAAAGTGCTTCCACGCCCGTCCACGACTCCTAATTTGGTAACTGGAGGTTAGGCCCGGCTGGTGATGGTATATAAGTTAGGTGTCAGCAAATAGCAGGTAGTGAATGAGTTACACTAGACTAGCGGTCAGTGCCTCAATCAACCTCAATATTCCCTCCTAAAGTCAAGGAACTTATTTCGAAAAAAAAAATTAAAAAACTGATAGATGTATATCTATGCAGTTACCAATGCAGGTTTAAAGAAAATCAGTGTAGTCTATTTGCGAGAAAAGTTCAAACTCAAAAAACTGTTTTGTAAAGTCGCATTTTCCGTTACCCGATTTTTTCAAATTTAGAATTTTAGCAGTGCTTCTAATTAACTTCATATTAAATCATTCACTGCACTGAAAACAGAACTTCAGAGAAAAGCGTAACGTTGTGACTCCTTTAAAAGCAAAAGTCCCACCTCACACACAACACACACACAGATCATTCGCTAAAACTTTGTTCGTACTCAGAGAACATCAAAATATGTATTTCTAGAGAAAATTTGTGAAACCGGAATATTTCCTCTTATAAGAAGATGAGAAAGGAAATTCTTAGTGACTTTTAAAAAACAAAAGCAATTGAAAAACTACTATGAAACCCGCTATGAATTTTCTCTTCTGCAACAATTAACTGCAATGACACTTTAGATCCTTCGATGGGAGATTTGTATAGGAAGAGTGGCTATAAAGTCAAATTCACTGCAAATAGGAGTTCCAATGTGGCACCATTAAGTGTGAGTGCCTGTACAAATGTAGACGTCCTTAGAGTGTACATGTAGGAGTGCCTGTATGACAATTAGGTATATCCGTAGTACTGTACACAGTAACCTTCTCAGCAGAGTGTTGGAAGTGTCGGTGTAGAAGGAGTCAGATTGGAATACCCACAGAGACGCCAAGATCTCTGAAGAAGCGACGAGTCCACTACCCCAAAGAGGTACATATGCTTTAACTTCTTCTTCCTATGGTACTTCAGGCCGAGACAGCCCATGGTAGACTCTCAATACGAGAGACTATTCAGTCCTATCATGTACGAAAAGGACAGTGATTCCGGTGGCTTCTTAAGTCTGAACTCACATTATCCAGCCGGCGAGTATTAAGAGACCTCGTGGCCGGGTACTGCTTAACGTTCCCAGCAATGCTTTCACTACCATTCCATTTTCCGTTCTTAAAATACATTTCAATAGAACAATTTACAAATAAAAATTATAGACTTATTACTGTCTAAATGCTACAGGCCAAGTAAAAGGAAATGTCTTTAACACGTTTTCCAGACAACTGCAAAAACAGAAAAACCCATCACTGAAAGCTGCGTTTCGGATGTGATGATGATTCTTGAACGGAAATCCACCTGCGATTTTTTGTTCGTGAGATATTTTGTCCATACAGACACACACACACTCCAGACAAATCGCTAAAAACTTTTTTTTCTTACTAAGAGGATCTCAAAACATGTATTTCAGTTTCGAAAATTTTCACACGATCGCAATACTTCCTCTTATCTAGAAGTAAGAGAAAGTAAAAATATCCAAATTCAGAACTAAATTTGTTTTCTTTGTATACAAAATATTTTCATAATATAAAAAATTAGGCAATAAATTAATAATTAAATATTTAGAAGAAACAATTAATTAATTATAGAAAACATTATCTAATTATGTAATGTCACACACACATAACCAGGTGTGTACAAATCATCTGATTTTACAATATAGCCAGTCAACTTTATTTGTTAACGCATTTTAGCCTTGACATAATTTCTTAAGACTAGATAAAAATTAAAAATAAAAAACTGGGTAATTAGTTAAATTGGCTTAATTAAATACATTGTTATAATTTAGTGCCACTAACAATCTCTTGGTTTCATTGAAAATATCGGCGCTTTATTTACGATGGCTCCAATGTTTTGAGAAAGATATTAAGAAATTTTCCAATAATAAGTTGCACTAAAATGTTCTTTGTATTTAATTGATCATTCAAATTTCATAAGCAATTATTGAATAGGAGGAAGTTTAACTTCCTAATTATGATTCTTTTCCAGTGATAACACTCCAGGAACATGGTTACTCTAATGCATGGAAGGGCCGTCACAACATCTCCATCATCTCCTTAAAAAAAAGATGACGAAGACCTGAGAGTTCCCATACAAAAGGTTGCAATATTTTTAGCGATTTTCTTTAAACTTGTTTTACTAACGACACAGAGTGATTTTGGGAGATTGTAAAGAAAAGCTAAAATTGGTTTTTCCAGTAAGTGGTCATGTCAGAATAGTAGCTTTACTAACTCTGAGGAAAATTTATGTCTTTTAGTTTAAAATTTATGAACTGAGAAAATTCATAATTAAAGATCGTTATGTGAATATTTCATATGAATTTTTTAATCTTTTACTACTGAGGAAATCAGTGTTATTGGTTTGATGAACCGACATGAAAGTTTCGGTCAAAATACGTCAACTAATTTTCCTGTTATTTGTCGGAAACGTTTCCAAACAGTTTTCTTTAAACTTCTCATACTATTTACAAATGCCTATTGATCTCCGGGAGATGTGCGGGGAAATGACAAAGTTAAGTTTCCTCTGTGCGAAGTACCATTTCACTAGAATTGTATGTATCCAGGCAAATAAATACATAAATTTACGGTATCTTTGCCACATTGTAATATTTGG
This sequence comes from Triatoma infestans, assembly GCA_011037195.1. Classification (NCBI taxonomy): domain Eukaryota; kingdom Metazoa; phylum Arthropoda; class Insecta; order Hemiptera; family Reduviidae; genus Triatoma; species Triatoma infestans. The sequence continues at coordinate 9,620 of JAAEAF010006996.1, forward strand.
ATATATCAAATGAATGACCAGAATTAAGTCGAAAGAAAATAGGTTAATTGGAAATGGGACTTTACAGAGTAAATGTTTTCTTCAGTTTTTTGTGATTTTCTTAAAAATAACTTGTATTAATGATTTTCTGGAAAGGTTGCTATAGTTCTGGGGTCCCTCATTAATGCCATGTTAAGACAATTTACTGTATGACCACCTACATGGAAATATAGGAACTGAACATTTAGTAAACATTCCGATCATCGTCAGGACGGTAAAACTTCCGGTTGAAAGTCTATAAAACTTTGAAGATGTGTTCAAAGTTTAAAATATGATATTAAATTACAAAAGTCAGAAACTAATGTGAAATAAGACAATTAGATAATAAAATTAAGGTAATTAGTATATTAATAATAAAAGTAATAAAATGGTATAATAATAGCTTATTAATGTCACCATAGATAATTTTAATAGTTTACAAGATAAGATGGTGTTAATTTAGTTGAAAATAGTTTCAACATTAATTCCATATTTACCTGGCTCTTCTTCATTTGTTTTAAAGCAAATGATCTGTTAGGGTCCTGAGCTATTTGCACCAGTTCTACGCGTCCAAAACCGCCGACGCCCAATGTTGCTAGCACTCTCAAATCGTTCAGCCTCAGGCCTTCGAATTCTTCGTTCAGTCTAAAATTTCATAAAAAAAATTAAAATAACATCAATTTATACTATACATTATAAATATTAACAATCACAATAATAATAAAACAATCAGCTATATAAAAATAACAAATAGAAGGCGAAATTCGGAAAGCCAGACAAAAGAAGGCAATTCGGATCTTGTCATGCACTCTTGGTAACCAAAGATCTGAGACTTCAACTGCCAAGAAGTTCAAAAAGAACAAAAATCTGGTGGACACATTCACATAGCTGATTTTCTCTTAATACAAGTTTCATATCCCAAAATTGGACTTTAAAGCTTTAACACCACGTCTCAGCTTCCACAGTTCCCCATTCATGCCTAAAATAAATCTTCTAGGGGAAAAAACAAATAAAACAACAAGTGATTGTCTTTATAATAATCTTTCAGGCTTCCGTGACCTTTGTCATATGTTTCTCTAATGCTGAAACAACACCCAGTGAAGAAGCACACTACCCTGAAGAAGCTTATAGTAATCAGAGCGAACGTCGGTTTGTAACAAACCACTGACGCCCTTTCAACCCAGAGTTCTATAATGTTTTACTATATAAGAATATATAGAATTCTACACAATAATCTTCTTAAAGAAGAGAAGAGTCGAGTTAAAAGAAGCCCAATGGTTTCGATAAAAAGAGAAACTGGAAAAACTGAAGAAAACCGTATTGGAAATTCGCAACTTCTGGTCCAACCGAAAGGTCAAACACAGAGTTTGCACCAACAGATTTTTAAGTTTCAAAATGATTGAACAACTAGACGAAAATGATACTTTGGTCAAAACTCTTCTTTACCCTTTATAAAGAAACAATCTCCCAAAAATCAATTATATATCTAAAACCACTTTTTTCGCCCTCAAGAGGACATGTATTTAAGATGAAAATCCAATTTCATCAAATTAGATACGATCGTAATACTTCCTCTACCAGCCGTTAGAGAAATTAAAAACAAAACAAAAATAATACGAATTAATTTCACCTGATCAGTAAATTATGTCTGACTACAACAAAAATTCTACATAGTAATCTTCTTTCAAGAAAAACAATTTAATTTTTAATCAAACAATTTTTCGTATCAAAAAAAGCCATATATATATATATGTGTGTGTGTAAATTAAACATAAATTAATTAGCGAGCAGTGGGCTGCTTTGGGCACAGCGTGATTAAACAAAAATAAGAGAAAGTAATACATATATACAAATTAAAAACTAAAATAATAAAAACAATCAAAATTTCAAAAAACATGCGCCTGCGCCAACTACTCGCTAATAAATGTGTGCAATCTAGTGAGTTTACAATTAAATAATTACATTTAAATTAAATAAATAAAAAATTAAATACTTAAGCTCTACACACTTGTTCCTTTTTATTTTCAGATAACATCCAAAAGGATGCCCGGAAAATTGTAGATAAACTCCCAAATATGGAAACTGCATGCTCATTTCATGAAAAAACAGCTGATCTTATATAACGTTTAGACTTTAAATAAACACGGGCAACAACATAATTATGTAAAAGAGAACTGACGAAATTTTTTTGTATCTTTTTAAAAAACTAAAAAGAAGTATTAGCAGTCTTACCTCTGATGAACTGTGCAGTCCAGGTTCCATGGTAACGATTGTAAAGAAAAAGAATAACACTAATTTAATCAGTTAGTATTCCCCCACCTCTACTAGCAGCCTAGTTTATAAAAAAAATATATATATTTATCCCCTCTCTTTTCTCACTTTCTTTACTACCTTATCTATATGGACTCTAATGATTCGGCTAATCTCTGCTTTCAAAAAGAGACAAGAGAGAGGGTGGAGTGTGATAAAAATAGAATATAAAATAAATAAAATAACAATCAAAAAACATAAACAAAGAAAGCGTGTAAAGAAAAAAATTACGTGAGGATGTGAGTTCAGGTGTTCATTATTTTTGGAAACCCATCCTTTAACTAAACAATATTAGTTTTATCAATTTTAAAATGTTTACTACAAAAAAACATTGTGACATGCTAATCTAAGAATTGGATGATGAAAATATTGTAAAAATGTCATTACACCTTTGGAGATATGAATCCAGCAATCGTTAGACGGGAAAATGCACAATTAAAATACTAACTGGACTCCAGAAATCGAAACTACCATTGGGTCAATCAATTACGCTCTAAAACGAATATTGGGTGATCAATAAAAAAAACCCTGGGAACTTGTTGGGGAAGTCATTTTATGTAAAAAATGTGAGAATATGAAAATAGGTTCTATTTTGATCAATTACTGAACTACAATGTTCAAAGTTTTTTATTTAGACAAACATACATTTATATCTATCTATTTACCAATGAAAAAACAAAACCAAATCGTCAGCAATTGTTATTTAAAAACAAAACATATATAGTCATCTGTAAACAATTATTTAGTATTAGTGGAGAATTTAGAGGAAAATGGAGTGCTTCAGTGCAGCTGTATATGCTGATATGTTTATTTATGGTTTCTGTGGTGTATCATGAATCTGAACTTAATAAAAGAAGATTTTCTTTCTTTTAAGAAAGCATATATAACCTTCCCATATACGAAATTTTCTCGGAAGGTTTTAAACAAAAATGGCAGATTTTTGTATATGTAGCCAACATAACAAGTTTAATGAAACTCGTTGGTGTCTTTATAGAGAAAATCACAAAAAACGGGAAAAAAAATTGTTCACTAAAGTCCAATTCTCTTCAAACACGAAATTTTGGCAACGCATTTACTTTTTTTAAAGATTTTAGATGACAGACTCGTATAATAAACTAAAATAGTAATTCAAGGAAAAGCATAACCCTACTCCTACCCCAAAGAAACCTTTAAATGAATAACCCTGGAAAAATGTTACAAATGAGAGTTGCAGCTCTTAGTATGTGTTGTGAATATTCCAAGTTTTAAGAAAATCATTGGAGCCGTTTTCGAGAAATTTTGAAAAGCTAAAGAAGAAAAACCATTCAGAAAAATAGTATTTCCTGCTGAGCAACATTGGCTAACAACTTGCTGACGGTCAGGCTGGTGATATATCCAAACGGAACATCAAGCTTTCTGGATGGTTCTTATGTGTATGGTGTTCACAATTTCGAAAGTTTGACACGATTGCAATACTTTCTCTTACAACATATGAGGGAGTAAAAACACGATTACTACAATTGTCTCCTTTAGCAAGTGGACGCATTACATAAACAGTTTTCAGCTCTCGAACGCACTCTATTGTTCAACTCTTCTGGATAAGACTTAACTTGGCACTCTTTGATTCTTACCTATTTTTTTATGTAATAATTTACCGAAAAAACCTAAACAAAAACACCATCGCAATCGCATCCACCGCACCATCGCATTAAGCAGAGGTGTTGCTAAGGAAGGACACAGACATTTTAAGGGTTAATCATAGTGGACCTTCTTGACACAGATACACAATAAGCTCACAAAGAACCTTCTTGACAGAGAGAAAACTAGGATAGTAAGGAGCAAAATATTGTCTCGACTGAGGACATTGCCTATCCAGGAAATATTCACAAATGTGGGTCTCTAGCAGATCCAGTTTGTAGGACTATGTCGAACTTTATGTTTTTCATGTATGAAGCGGAATTTTTTTTGATGAATTTGGAATCAGAGTTATGAATCATCTCTTCTTGGTCCTCCCGTCATTCAACAAGGAGAGTGGGCATTGTGAGAGTAAAATTGGGGAACACTGATCGCCTTTGTGCACCTAGAAGTGGTCCATGGTCAACACAAAAGTTAGGCTACCCTCAAGTTAAAGAAAGCTTTACCTAATTAAGCAGATTATTTGATTAATAATTTTTGCCATTAAACAAGAACACGAGACAGAAGAGGCTAGAATACTAGCCACAACTGGATAATATAAATTTAGGCAACGGAACTTCTGTGAAATCTTCTTGAAACCTTCCCTCATTTTTTATTTATAATCTTTGGTTTATAAATAACCCTTAGTAGTCTATGGTGGATATGCGATCCATGACAGCTACAATGGAATGCTACTTCCTTTTTAATTTTTCTAAGGTCACCGATGAAAGACTTTTATCGATATTAAATCAAAAAGAATGATAAAACAAATACCGACAAATACTTTGAGACATACTGAAAACACAAATAATTGAAATTATTTTCAAACAAAACGCGAATATGTCAGTAAATCATGAGTTTAAAGATGTCCATCTATTGAATCTTATTCCTTCTTCAAAACAACTTGGAATTTTCCAAAGACTTTGGTAAGATAGTAAGAAATCTGGTAAAAGAAAAATTTAGAAGGTAGGTATTTAGATCGGAAAATTCTTTAACATGTTGTACCAGGAGTCTTAAAAGTGATACGGCAATGTTAAAAAGAATGAATCTAGCCAGAAGACCAAAACGTGTCCAAGAATATATATCACCAGAAAGATGAAGAAGAGGTAGCCCCTTAAAGAAGATGGAACGAGGATGGGAGGGAGATCGAATGATGGCAAGTGATGCGTAACGGAACAAAACTTCGGGTAGATGATTCATTAAATTAGAGTCTGGATCCAGAGGGGGATCTAGTAAAAGCTAAAAGGTTATATTGAATGAAATTTAGTCCACTTTTATAAAGGAAACAAGACAATACTTCTAAAATAATCCTATAGCAAAATAATTCTGCCAATTATTAAACTGGTATACTATGCGTAAAAAATATGATTTTCTGTTTTTATTATCAAAACACAGAAGACTATTCATGCTTGCTTTCCTTAGACTGAATTTACTCTTTTAAGGAATTTGTAAATGGGACAAAAACATATCACCACAGAAATAACAAAAAAACAAACCACAGGTACTTGTTAATTTTCGAACAGACTGCAAAACTACAAATTTGTATGATGGGGACGACAAATCTATAATAAAAATTATCAAACAAATTTTTTCTTACATCGCACTGATTTTTTTAGAAAATAGACAATATTTCATATTGTGTCCTTCAAGATCTCGAGGATAAGGCTCGTATAAGAGAGTTTCAATAGAAATCAGTGGCGGCTGGTACATATGCACTGCGGCACTGCAGCATCCCCAAGAAAAAAGAAAAACTTATTTTTGTTTTTTGTATTTCTAAATAATAACAATTCATATAAAATTATATAAATGTCATAAAACTTGTTAATAATTGTAAGTTAATGTTTCTCGAAAATGAAATTTTCGGACTAACGCAGAAAAAAAAATGACACTGCTATCTAATGCAGTGTCTGAATTATCACGTTATGGAATAGTTCGTCTGAATTATCAGTTACGGAGTAGTTCGTCGGTTATCGATCCGCTTGTACCTGTCATTGCATGAAATAAATTAATCCAGCACTGCAATCGAACAGTGTTGCTACGATAAAATTTAATGAACAGTTATTGAAGAATTTAATCAATGCAAAAATTGAAGAAGAATATATTTTTTTAAATAATCTTTTTAATAAAGCAGATATTTTTAAAACATATGTAAATTTAATATACTTACTAACATATCGGTTACAGATTGGGTAAAAAAATGAATTATATTTATTATTTTTTATATGCAGCATCTCCAATTTTCACCGGCCGCCAAAGATAAAAATGCTTCTAAGATAAAATTCTTGTGAGAATTTTAAATACAATGGATGAATGAAAATTTGGAACTCATAGTCTCTCTATAAATGAACATCCAAGAAGACATAGAAGGCTCTGTATTGTGCTGGAATTGAGGCAAACCTTTGACGATGGTTCATGAAAAGCATCATCTGGCTTAGAACTAGGATTGACAATAGTTAGTGAAGTCAAATTATAACAGGATGGTCGGTACAGCCAGAAAAACAAGATTTAGTAATATAGAAACGAACTGATTAATATGTTTGCAATTTTATTTATTCAACATTAAGAAAAACATATGAAACGTATCCGTCAAATTGTTATAATTTTATTAGACCTTTTCAGAATTAAGAGACATAATTGAATGTTTAAAAATAATTCAAATTCCATATTGTATGTCCTGTTGAACGCAAGCTGAGCTAAAAGTAGCACAATTATAAAAAATTAATTAGCCCCCAAAAAGCTAATGTAGGCCTAACGGCATTTCTTCTAACTAAAATTTCCAATATATTAGCTTAATAGAGCTACAGTTGTACAAAAATGGCATAGCAACTCATAAAGGCAAGTGAGATATGAGGACAAATATTATTTGAACGGCTTTCAAAAATAATAACAAAAAAATAATACCATTAGAACAAGAACAAAAATAAAAAAGCATATATTTTCAATTATGTGCGCGAACAAGATAATTGTAAAAAAAATGAATATTAAACTTTAATAAACAAAATCACTTACCTCTTTCTATCTATAGCTTCATCCTTATATCTAGTACGAATTTCATCCAAACCAGAAATAAGTTGATTGAATGTTTCTCGATCTATGACGAGACATGAAACACCGTCTGGATCGTCGGCGACTATATTGGCAGTGCGGAGGTCGTCACTGGAAACAAAGTATTAGTAAAATTATTAAAGAACTAGCATTTAGGTGGTACTTGGATGGGTCAAGGAGCCCTGAGGGAAACTCGACGTGTGGGGGTGGAAGATATGGAAACCTAGAGCGATCTTCCAGGCCGGCAACTCACGCAATTGAAAGGTAAACAGTATTCCTTCAGAGACACTGTAAACTCGGAGGGATCTAAAAATGGTAAGCCTACTATGCGAAAGCGTGCAGATTCAGTGGAGAACTGGAGAAGACTCCCAAGTACACTGCGAGCTACCATCCAGAGGAGGTTCAGAAGCCTTGGATATAGGCCAAGTTTAAGAGAAGGACCATCCTCCCAAAAATCTTCCCAGATTGTGAAATTCCTTAGAGTTAATAGACCTGAAAGAGGTGCCTTAAGAGCTGCCTCACCCTGACACCAGCAGGAAGGCACTATAACCCTCTAGCAAAAATTAATTAAAATAATTATTATTATAAAGGAATAAGGACAACAAAGAAGTAAGGCTCGGCTGTCTAGTTTTGTATTCTAGTAACTGTATCTAATATTTTGTTGAGAAAAAATTGCACTTTTTGTCTTCCATAAGGCAGAAGCTAAATCTCTAGTAGGACCAGAGAACTTTATCTCAATTTTGAGTTATAGCTATTTACATATCATTAGTTTTGTTGGCGATTTTTGTTTGTTGATTTTTGGTTTTGTTTGGATGCTTCTTTATAAAATTTGATGTTTTGTTCATAAAAAAAAAAACAAAAGAAGAAAAACTAAAGTGATATTTACCCCTGAAGAGCCTTTTCTCCAAAGAAATCCCCTTTTCTTAAAGTTCTGATAAATTTTTGGCGATTTTTGTTTGTTGATTTTTGGTTTTGTTTGGATGCTTCTTTATAAAATTTGATGTTTTGTTCATAAAAAAAAAAACAAAAGAAGAAAAACTAAAGTGATATTTACCCCTGAAGAGCCTTTTCTCCAAAGAAATCCCCTTTTCTTAAAGTTCTGATAAATTTTTCTTCCAATGAATTAGGCTGTTTGATTGTCACTTTTACCTGGAAAAACAAAGAAAAATAGTTTTTAATATGACTGAATGAAAATAAACTATATTATATAGTTAATAAAGGTTTTCAGAGCACGAACTATCTCCTTGGAAAAGCAAAACAAAGAAAAGATGAAATATTCAGAATGATATAAGTTTGTGAAAAGAACGCACTCTGATTCATTAAAAAAAAAAATCATGAATGAAAATAGTATTTACAGAAAGATCAAAGTCATTGAGAAAATGAGCAAATTGATCTATAATGAGTGCCTATTCGGCAGAATAGTTACTTAAGACTGCTGCAAAAAAAAGTACTCAGTTTTATCTAAACTAACAAGGAAGGGATTATAGCTCAGTGATAGCGCGCTGGACTAGCAGGACGCGGAGGTCCCAGGTTCGAGTCCAGCTGCTGCCCTTACATTTCTTCTTCTAGGAGCCTCTTACAGCTGACTATACGGTAATGCATAGTGTTGTCTGCAACGAGAGAACACTGACCGGAGGGCGGCAGTGCATGACAAGGCTCGATACTGTGGGGTATCTATATGGGCAAGAAGGGTTTTGGATAGCATAGGCCAGTGCATTGAGAAGGCTCTAAACTTTGAGGCATCTATATGGGCACAGAAGGGTTTTGGATAGCATAGGGCTTGGTCCCTCCCTAGAGAGAATGAAGAAAAAAAATCTAAACTAACTAAAACTTATTCCAATAAAAATAAATAAATTTCTAGTCGTAAATGTTTACATGGATTAGTTATAAGACCACGATAATCAAGATTGTAAGTACAAGCTTAAATGTTATTCGTTACGTTGTTAAGTTCAGGCACCCTCACAGGGATTTCAAGATCATGGAAGAAATGCTTAGTCCAATTCTTTTCTATGAAGAGAGAATATATCTTTAAATAGAGAGACCTTGAAGTGGTCTCTACACAAGTACAAGAAATTAATAGCTTTCTTAGAAAAGCAAAGTACAGATGCTTAATAGAAAGTTCTATTCGTATACAGGGTTAGATGAACATATTTTTTTCTAATACAGTATTTTGAAAATTCTTTATTCTCAACTACCAATCAGTTGTAGGCCATCCTGGACGAAGGCAGTTAACTGAATGCTTGAAACAAAACACATTATAGTGTATTGATTAAATTTTATAGCTCCCGCAATTAACCGTATGACGCCTTACTCCTAAAGGACCATTCTTGAGAGAACCTTCTACCTTTAGAAGGTAATCACTATTGCGGATACAAAAATCATGTCCAAATTTTATCATACATTGAATTTTTTTTTCTACACAACCTTTTTTTAACTCACCTTTACCTACTCAAACTATAACCTCTTCCTACAGTTCTGCCATCTATCAGCGAAAGTGCAAACTAAAGTCATTATCCCATAAAAGCGTATTACAAAACGGAAAACTCCATTATTATGGAATTAAAAGAAACATCGAAATAGAAACCACTTAGAATAGAAGGTTTACAGATCAACAAAGGATTTATTGAAGAACATTTTACTCTTTAGGGTCACTACTTTAAAAATAGTAACATTTCAATTGCCCAAAACTGAAATTTTCTTTTCCTAGAATATATAATTTCCAAAAAAATAGTTTGTATTTTTTTGCATGTAAATCATCGAGATTTATGGATTGCTTGTTAAGTCCAGGCTTGGTTACTGGTTCCGTTCAAACTCAAACCTAGTAACTAGTTGAAAAAATCTTGTACCAGTCGATTTATAGGAAAACGTTGATGCAATCTCAAAACACAAAGACGAAGTTTCTTGTATGGCAATGGCCAGAGGAATTTTTTTTTATTCAGATAGCTTTCGTCATTTTGTGGGCGGAAAAGCCATTCCTTCAAGGATCTTGTCGTTCCTGTGAGGGTATCACAGCCTAAAGACCTGAACTTGCACACAGGGTCACAAGCACATTCTAGCTCATCACCAAACTGAAGTGTACACTTTACACTACGACTTAATAAAAGCATTGACATCCACTAGAATCACAAGAGTTCGCAGTGGTTCTTTGGCCATATAGCCATTCTCTCTACAAACATTTACCTTTTTTGAATTTTTATTAAAGTAGATTTGTCTTTGAAACACGCTATATTTTAAAAACACTCAAAAAATGCTCACCTGTCCTTTACTAATAATGAAGAAGGTGTCTCCTCTAGCTCCCTGTCTAATTATGTAATCTCCTTCATTGTAATAAGTCTGTAAAAGAAAATGTTACATTAAATATTGAAATACTTATAATATATACAAATTATGCAATAATTGTATAGCAATGTTAAATAAAAATTAAGAAATTTCATCGAATAACATACTCCAGTGAAAGTTCAAAATTGTTTCAAACTACTTTAAATTGCAAAGTGTAAAAAAAAAAAGAAATCTCCCTGTATGAACAGGAACTTGTTATGATTTATTTCATGTAGCCTAAAATGGAATAACATAAGTATAAATATACTTGTTATGTTTACTACATAGACAAGTTTCTTACAATCTATAATATTTTTATAAAAATTTCCTTCCACTAACATGTTAAATAAAACTCAGCAGGTCGTTTAAATACGTTAATAAACACAGTGAAACATAAACAGTACAAACAAGGTTTTGTATTAACACCAACAATATTTCATCACATACTCAACACATACTTAGTAAGGTTACACACACAGTTATATTTGTACTGGACAAGCTTGCACCCCAACACCCCTTCAGAAGCGAAGACCAGTCCAAGATCTTCTCAGCACCTCTTATGTTTATCAGTAGGCAGTTACTCCACGGAAATTTGTTTGTCTACTATAGCACACCTTACAAAATGATGTTTAATGTCAATAGTTTATTCCTCGAATGGTGAACAAGGTTTTTGGCCAATCTCTGTGCCCCTTGAATATCACACATTATTGTAACAGTAGCGGCTGGCATTCTCAATTGTAACAGGAATCTTTTCAAATAAATCGCTTCTTTCTGTTTATTCTTCAGCAAGCACGACATATTCTGCTTCCACACTAGACTGAGCAACTGTGGATTGCTTCCGAGCTTCCCAAGATATAGCTCCCTCAGCAATTTCAGCAAATTGACGCCCTGTCTTATTCACTATTTATGAACCAAGAAGTGTCATTGCAGTTTTAATTAGTTGTTCGAGATTATTAGGATCAACAGGGAAACTGTGAGATAATGTATCCAAATGTTTTATTGCACAATGTGCAGCAAGTTCGAATCCATCTGCTATTCTTATTGGATAAATACCTTTATCTAAAAGCATATCTGCTTGTTCCAGTAAGATACCTGCCAGAACCACAACACCAGTGGTACCATCACCTAACTCATCTGAGAAAGTTGAACCATCAGTTTGGCTATTTCATTATCCACGTCCATCTGTTTCATGATAGTTGCTCCATCATTGCTGACCAACCATTATGTCACCATCTTGGGAATAGTTTTGGCGATGGATTATACTGACAGGATGTGATTTTAATAACATCATTGCCGGTGAGCCTTTTCTGTTTATCTTGATCCCTCAAAATAATAAATGGCCGTTCATATTCATCAAGTGCTTTAGAACCGGTAAAGCAGCCAAAGTTCAAATTGTATTCAGCTTATTGGATAATTATGAAAAATTTCCAAGTAAACTTACTAGTAATTACATCAATAATCTGTGGCCCAGAAAATTCAACACTTGAAGGTATACTTTCTGTAATTTCTTCAATTACACTTTCACTTGGCTTGATTCATAGATCAGTCATTCATCAGAATTTTTTTTTCTTTGCGTGGCTGTTGCTTAACTTGCTCCAATTCATTTACAAATTTTACATCTCAAGTATCTAAATCTTGTTTTCATTAACAAGCCAAACTCGGTAGGCCATACTTTCTTCAGAGTACCTACTAACAAACACTCTTGCGCTTTCGGTTCTAACTTCTCTTAATTTGGAGTTTTATCTAATAAATAGCCTTTAAATCCAAATGATCTGAAATATGATGCAGTGAAAGGTTTTTCATACCAAATGATATAAGGAATACTACCGTAGGACACCTATTTCTTATATGACAAGCAGAAGCAACTGCTTTTGCCCAAAATTTATGAGGTAAATCAGAGTCAAGTAGCGTACACCTTGCCATTTCTAAGTATGTTCTGTTTATTCTCTCAGCAGTGCCATTCTGCTGCGGTTTATATGGTGCACTTAGCTTTCTTCGAGTTCCATAACTTTCTAAGAAATTAGAAAACTCTTTATTAACTATTCTATCATTGTCAGATTGAAAATGTTTTATTTGCAATCTGTTTGATTTTCCAACTATGTCTTGAATTTCTTAAAAGGATTCAACGCATCATCACTTTTGTTTTTCAGGAAATAAGACATATGTAAATTCTGATTTGTTCAATCATGTATTTTACCATGGATTTGTCGATGTATTTTCATCGGTAAATGTGATGAAATATCTCGCACCACCTATAGATTGTGTGCGCATAGGGCCATAAATGTCGCTATGAATAATCTCTAATTTTGTGCATATTCTCTTAGAATCTTTTGGAGAAGGCAATTGTGGCATCTTCGCTTTTATACATATTTCACAAATTGGCAAACTAATACATTTACATTTGTTAGCGTGAACATCATTATTTTTTATTATTTTTCCCAAATCTTTTTCGTTCACATGACCAAATCTCTTGTGCCAAAACATTTTACTGTTGGTATCTGAACTTGCGATATTAGCAAATTCTTGGTTATGTGCTTTTACTTCCTTTATGTAATATAAACCGTTTCTTTTTTCTGTAATAACCTTTAATCTATTTTTGTCATCCCTTACTTCAGCTTTATCTTTGTCGAAAATTATTGTGAAACCTTTTTCAGTTACTTCCTACTGACATGAGATTTTTGTTTGCACATTATTGGTACATAAAGCGTTTCACTTTACTTACTTTAGTTAATTTGTCATTAACTAAATTCAACTTCACTTGGCCTTTTGCCGTAGCTATCATTGGGGAATTATCACTAAGCTAATTCTTTTGTTAATAGATTCATCTATCTTTTCAAAACTAGTTTTTGAAGAACATAATTTGCAGTCTACTGATTTTTGGCCGAATTATTTACGCTTGAAACAACAACAATCTTGGTTAATGTTTATTTCTGAGTCTTTTAACTTATTTACTAAATCTAGAAAGTTACTAATATGTATTCTAAAATCTTCTGATTTCGTAATTTAAAATTGTTTTAACAAATATGCTTTTCGAGCAGGCCCTTTAGATTGGTGTATATACTATGAAGCTTTAACCATACTTCATTTGAAGTAACGCAATCTTTAACTTGTTTTAATTCTGGAGGAGTAACAGATAAAATGAGGTCTGGCCTTGCATCCCGATCCTTTTCTTTCCAAATGGCAGCTTCACTGGCGTTCTCTGCTTTCAAATTTTTACCATTCACATAGTTCCATAATTTATAAGCAACGCTTCATTCTGAATCTTCCATGTGTCAAAATTATTTCGAAACAGGGGTTCAATTTTTATTGGGGCTAAACCGACCATTTTGATTTACACAGTTACTAAGTTATTATTTTAACTTTTCACAACAGCGTTCTGGGTTTTCTGGGCCCATAACCTTTAAATAAAACTCAGCACATCATTTAAATACGTTTAATAAATACAGTGAAACTAAACACCGTTCAAACAAGGACGTATTAACACTGAAAACGTTCACATATTCATACTAAGTAAGGTTACACACACTGTTATATTTGTACTGGCAAGCTTGCACACCAACATAACATTTCTGTAATACTAAAATTAATACTATTGTTTTTATTTCGGTTTGCTGATTAAAATGACTAATCATCTTTTATATTTCTAAATGCGAGAGGCAATTGAAATGGATTCAATAATTTTGGGCATACTATTTGATCAAGGACATTGCTGTCTCTTTAACGACTAATTCGATAGATGGATTTACCTTCACTTATTGGTGAGTTTCATTGAGAATATACGATTTTTCCAATGAGTATGGAAAAAAAAGTGGTAGCAAAAAATAAATAAAATAAAATCGATCAACCGGAAGTGCGATTTTACAGACTAGGTTTCTGAGTTTTTTGGAGTTTTCTCGAAAACGACTTTATGATTCCCTTTAAACTTGGAATACTTGGTGCATATGCATAGATTGACATGTATCACTTTTATTTGAAAAATTTTTCTGAAAAAATTGATTTTATAAAGGTATTGGAGATCTGGTAGTTAGTTTAAATTTAAATTTGCACAAACCTTGTTAATTTTAACATATAGCGCTCCATATAAGGCCGATACAAGTAAAATCCCCGCCCCACATTTTTATGGTCAGCCCAACTAAACAGTGTACGGTTACAATTTTAAAGAAAATTTCATAATTCAATTATATAATTAGAGTTAAGTAGAATAAAGTCGTTGAGTACTGGGCCTACGAGTTTTTTGTTAAACAATTTTTCTGGGCAAATTGAATTTCGGGAGTTTCCGGAAGGAGCTGTGATCTTAGGCTTGCCTCTATGTTGCTATGTCAAAATGCTTTATGGCTTACTATTCATATAACACAGAGAACAAGTGAATACCATGTTTTGAAGAATACTAATACTAGAACTAAAAGACTCCTTATAGATAGAATAAGTTTCTCAATTATTCGCGAATTTCTCTGAAATCGTCCAAAGAACATCCTCCAGACATATAAAACTGAAAAAGGAATTGTCAGTTTGGATTGTGTGAAATGTAGCGAGAGATAATTTCGCATGAATGTGAAAATCCACATGCTTAATTATTATATATTCGGTTATAGCTAATTATATAATTTAGATAACCGTGGAATTAAAACATACGATATTAATGGTACTGATCGTAGCATTCTTTTGAATGTTTAACAATCAACATTAAAATTTTATAAATACAAATGTTTGAATGTTTTTTTAGGTGTATCCATCATATTTATAGAAATTGGCACAAAACCCATATGATGGTTCTCTGTGAGTCCAACATGATTTGGCGGTCCACATTGCTAGTATGTCACGCTATAATATTTAGAGTTAAGGGCATGCCTCTGTACAGATATATCATTCTTTTCATAGATAAAACTGTCAGGTCAATATACCAACCTGTACAGGTAAAGTACAGTGACCTTATAGATATAATTATAGCTAATTTAATAAATAATAATAAAGTGAAATGTGGCTAGATATCTAATAATGATGAACAATAGAAATTAAGTGAACGCTGGTAAGATACATGGCCTTTTTTATATAAGACTATCCAGCTGTGCTATTGCAATATAATAACTTGGAGTACCAAATTGGCAACACACTCTATTGTGATCAGAAAACCAATATTGCTATAGAGCTGATGCAATGGATGATTGTTAAAAAATTGAGAAAGAGTGAGTGAGTGGGCAGAGGGGGAGAAACAAGAACGGATCACAATAAGATTCAATTACTGTAAAGGATAATGATGCTTCACCAGAGATTCAAAGGCCGACTTCTTAGATTGAAAGAAAGAAGGAACTTGGTGCAAATAGTTGGTAGAAAAGTGAATAATATCTACACCACATTATAACAAGACTTTACTTTGTAGTTACCTCAGTATCCTTACAACATCTGGTACGGTAGCATGTTTAAAACTGAGAACTAACAGATCTCTCCCTCTCCCAAATCCCCCTAAAGCTAGTTTTTCCAAAAAAATGTTTCAAATAAAAGTTATAGGTTTGTATATGTGCAGTGAACATTCCAAAGTTTAAAGAAAATCACCATAGCCGTTTTCGAAAAAATTAAAAAAAACAACTCAAAAACCAATTCTGTAAAGTCACAATTCCTTAAACTCTGAAATTCTACCAAAGTTTCTAATGTAATTTAATATATTTAGGTAGATAGAACCATAAGTGTACAGAATTTGTACTTTAAAGGAAAGCTTAACTTTATTGCTCTCTGCCAGAAATCCCCCGAAAATCCATTTTACTGGAAGAATGTATCAAATAAAAGTGATGACTTATGAGTGTGTGGACGGTATACGAAGCTTAAAGAAAGTAATTGGAGTAATTTTCGGGGAAAAAAGCGAAAAAACAGGGAATACAAAAAAGTTAACTAAAGACGCACTTCCGGTTGATTGATTTTGAACGGTACCTTCGTGTTAGCTGCAGTGTTGGTATCTAAATAGAATATCAAATTTTGAGTTTCCTACGATTTTTCGTTTTTGAGGTGTGAGGGTTCACACTCAAACATACACAGACCATTTGGTAAAAACATTTTCTTTAATACCCGGGGAATCTCAAAACATGAATTTCCGGTGAACACTTAATTCCGGAAATATGAAACGACTGCAATCCTCTGACTAGAAGTAAGACTAATAAAACACTAAGCCATGACTTCCTCTTGCTGCAACTTTCCAATTGATAATTTTTTTTAAAACTTAGTTTTAATAACATTATTTCAGATTTATATTTAAAAAGATAATGACAGTTCTCAAGCAAACAATATTCCAAAGAATAGTTATTTTATCAGAGACATTAAACGACCGTTTCGCTTCGCCCATCTTCAGGAGGCGTTTTTCAGACAGTGACACTTTTACACACTCGAGTTCAAGTTTGACCAAACTCAATGAGACTTGGGAAAAATACTTCGCTCCCGAGTTAAATATTTGCGTCCCGAGTTAAATACTACTGTACATATGTATGTGTTTAGTTGTTTGCTGGTGTCTTGTGTATAGGTATTTATGTTATAAGTGATATAAGGGAGTAGAGGAATATGATTAGACCTAGATTGTGGGTTTGCTGTAGAAATTGTTAGACTGGTGGGTATGGATATGCATCTTGGATGAGTCCTTACAAATTAGAAACAGGTGCAAAGGACCATAGCTGTTGTGCACCTTAAAAAAATCCAGAAAAAAAAAATTGATTTTTTTCTGCAATCGTATTAAATTGGTTCATAATTTATATGGATGTAAAAGGTGCAAATACTGAAAATGTATTTTAATTCAAGTCAAATACTCCCACACAGTATAACCGGTTCCGTTTGGTATAACCTCAAATCTGCTGTATCTGGGATTTGTTTTGATATTATTTTCCCATATTGCCGCTAGATGTCGGGCTAATTAGCGTTGAATAATGCTACTTTTACATACTAGACAGAGAAAGTAATGTATAACTTATTTATGTGTAAAAGTGAACTTTCTTCACTAAATTTAGTGTAATAATAGCCACATTATTCAACGAATGCAAAATAAATATTTTCTGGTTAAAAAAAACAATGAAATATTTAATGTATTTATTCTATCCCCCTTCTAAAAAACTAGCATAGCTGATCATTTAGTTATTTTTTATTCGTATAACACTCGAGCGTGGAGCTGTTACCATGGTCACCATGAATTATATTTAGACTTTAGTCTAAATTGGTTTGGAATACGGGATTAACAATTTCTTCGTGTTATAAATCATTTTACAGATTTTGTCTTTAGCAAGTTGCCACCGTCTGAGAGATGAAAAGTTTAAGGGAAAGTAAATTTAGCTTCGTTAATGGGCAATCCAGTAACCCACGTGGCTACTGGCGCTACAAAGTTGAAAAGTGGCCAAATTCTAGAAAAATATTTTCTTCCGTTCATTTCAATTTTCAGAAAATGAAAAAAGATACTCTAAAAGCAACTTACCTCTTCCAAAACATCGGATATCTTAATAAGTGTCTCTTCCGGTAGATTTTTGAAAATGGGAACACTGAAATATTAATAATAGTTTTAATTAAAAAAGTAATAATTAAAATAAGATTACAAAATATTTTTGAACCAACAAAACAATTCTCTCATAGATTATTGAACTTGAAAGATTACGATTAGAAGGGAATACCTCTATAAAAAATATAAGTAATTAACTGTTTATTAATTAAAATAATTACTATTATTAAAGAATTAAAACTTACAAATGAATGAAAATAGTTACCTGTAGAAGTTATTTTGTTAATCATATGTAATGAAAAATTCAATAAAACTTAAATAATAGTCGGAAATACTTTATTACTATCCAGTCATCAAACAATTTATCTATCAAGTTTTTATCCTTCAACTTACAGATGACAGTGACTCTATCGATCTCGAATTTCTGAGACAGTTTACAGTTAGGTCCCAGATACGTCACAGATACCCCCCCGCAAACTTCTAAAAATCAGATTTCCTGGTAAAATGTTTGGAAAATACATGGATATAGGCCTTTATATGAGCAGGAAGAGAAATCGGACTGTACATTGATGCATTTGACTGAAATCTTTCTAGTTGGATGAAAATTAGTGTTAGTTATTACAGTACAATGCCTTTTGTGATTTGTCGTTTTTGAAGTGTCTAACACACCTTCTCACACACACAGACATATATATATATATATATATATATAAAGCAAACACAGGAAGAGCGAGGAGAGGGGAGAAAGAGAGAAAAGAAAGAAATCGTATTTGGGGGGGCCTCCAAATATGTTACCGATGAAAATTCAACTTCAAAATTTGACGATGGCAATACTTCCTTTTACAGCTAGAGGGAAGTAAAAGAAAAAAAAAAAATTAATTAGAGATGTACACGAAAAAAGTAAAAACATATGAAAAATATTATAATTATTTTTTGACCGCAACTTTCGTGTAAAATCTGCTACCTACGTCAGGGAATATCAATTTTGAAAATGTGAAGATCGTAATATTTTTTCCTATTATCACTAGGGTTATAAGTCGGTACCAAATTTCTTTTTATAAATTCTTAACTCTTTTCGCACTTCTGCTCCATCTTCTTTTCCAGAATTGTTTTTTCTGTTCTTTAACTGTTCATCAAGTTCGTGTGAAGGGCGTTGAACTTTCAGTAATTCCAGATTTCTGTCATACACCATGCTGTTTTTTCAGTATGGTGGTGTGTGGCAGAGAAACTTTCTAAAAGGAAGTCAATGTGAGACATATTTTCCGTGATAGCCGGCTTCATTTTGTGGACATCGACCACAGTCGTCAGAATCAGTTTATACACTTTACGATCGTATATATTTCTATATACACTTATTTATATTTTTTAATTTATTTAAAATATTTATGTACACTAGAAAACTTATTTTGCTCTGTGCAAGTCTGTGTTATCACACTGTTTTTTATCAAGTTTCTAATGAGAGGCGAACGCCCGCAAACGGTTGATGATCACAAAATGAAGCTAGGCTATCACAGAAAATATCGCTGATGCTTTCCAGCTGTGCGGATCCAACCACAACAAGTCCGGAAGTTATCATCTTCACACGAAATGTAATAAGTCATAAAACTTGTACGATGGAGGAAATCCAAAAGCGAGTTATAATAAGAAGGAGCATACGATCGATCTATTCCAGTTATTATCCGGGGGACTAAGGAGGGCTCAAAAACATAATCAACTTTCTCTTACTGCTGTTAGAAAAAATTATACGTTTAAAACGGAACTAGGAAGTGGAGTTGTTACTTTCAAATGTAATATTTTATTGTTAAGCAACTGTTTCACGTAACCATATATACAAAAAAACGTATAAAAAAGAAATAAAGAAATTCAAGAAATTGAATAGAGTGTGTTTAAAAGGAACAACTTTCTTTTTCATAATGAAAACAATTTTTTTTCAAAAAAGAAAAATTAATCTGGTGTGAAACACTCGCACAACTTTTTCTTACTCCAGTTTTCCAAATTGTGATTGACCAACTTTATAGTTAATATACCAAATCTAATGAAATTCGTCTGTGTTTTTATGGACAAAATCACAAAAACTGAAAAAAATGTTCAGTAAAAACATTTCCGGTTTACTAATTTTCTTGAAACTCGGGATTTTGGCAGTCTATTTATTTCTAATTAATTTTGTCTAAATGGTAAAACTGTATAATCAACTAAAATAGGGTCAAAAATCCCCCCTCCCCCCAAGCCCCCTTAAATAAGTTTACCTCGAGAAATGTTTCAAATAAAAATTGTAGATATTTGTATGTGTAGCTGATATATACCAAATTTAAAGAAAATCGTTGGAGCCATTTTTGAGAAAATTGCAAAAAAATGGAAAACCATTCAGTAAAGTGGTACTTCCGGTTGAGAAATTTTGACAGATAACGTACTGTTAGCGATACCCAAACGGAATATCAAGTTTGAACCAATTTTCATTTTTGGGCAATGCTGTCCATTTGCTAAAAAGCACTTTTTTGGACGCATGGGACCTCGAAGCGGATATTTCTGGTGAAAAATTGATATCAAAAATTTGACACGATTACAATACTTCCTCTTACTTGGAGTAAGAGAAAGTCAAAAATAAATAAATAAAACACAGAAACTAATCAAGAAATTAATGAGGGAAAAGTTAATGATTTGGCTAAAATGTCAAAAACCTGTTTAATTTTATATTTTTATTTGCTCCAATATTAGTAGCCATTAACAGTGGGGGAACGGTAATATTTTGGAAATTTAGTTGTAGAAGGTATATTTTGCGAGAAGTTGAAATTTAATATTCGATTTAGAAATCAATACCAAAACCTTCAAAAAAAAAAAAAAAAAAAAAAATACAATTATATAACACGAAAAAGTTTCTTTAAACTAAAATTTTACTTATTTGTCCAAACATAAATACAGGGGCGGTACCAACCTACCTCTTGGGGGCAGAGAAGTGAAGATGATATAGCCCAGTAGAGCGCTCTCAAAATACCGAAACTACTACATAATAACATTTGACATTGACGCTACAAATTCCGCACAACTATCCAAAGTATTTTTTTTTTGGAAAAATGTTTCAAATAGCAATAATAAATTTTTATCTGTAAAGTTAGCATGCCAAGTTTAAAGGAAATGATCAGAGTCGTTTTCGAGAAAATTCCGAAAAACTCAGAAACATTCAATCAAGTCGCACTTCCGGTTGGTTATTTTCTTCAAATTTTGAATTCTATCAATGTTTCTAATGTGTATTAATATTATGTAGGTGGTAAAACCATATAATATTATACTCAAATGATACTTTAGAGGAAAGCATAATGCTACTGCCCCCCCCCCCCCAGTACCCCTAAAAAATAAATTAATTTTCCGGGAAAATGTTTCAAATAAAAGTGATAGGTATTTACGTGTGTAATTATTATATGAAGCTTGAAGAAAATCACGAATAATTATTGGAAAAATTATTCAGTAAAGTCGTAGCACTTCCGGTTGATGAATTTAGCCTTAAATATTTTAGTCTGATGCGGTGGCAGTGCCTAAATGGAATACCAAGTTTGAGCTTCCTTTGACATTTCACTTTCGAGATATTCTGTTAACAAACACACACACACACACACACACACACACACACAATACAGAACACGTCATATTCAGGGGACTTCAAAACATGTATATCTCGTGAAAACTCAATTTTGAAAGTCTGGCACGATTACAAGGAGTAAGAGAAAGTAAGAAGTACTAGTTTAATTTACTGTTATGTCTGGAGAAAATTCCAAATTTAAACAAAATCTATCAAGTGAAATTGGGAATCAAATTGTTATTAGGTGAAAGTGCACCCTTGTTTTCCACCAAATTGTTAATTATACAGTTTAGGAGACAATTGTATTGTAATTATGCAATATGAACATTACAATATGTAGCCATTTAGTGCTACATTAGATGATATTTAATGCAAATAATAAGGAAAGTTTAGTTTAATATTTTTTAAAATTAATAACCTTTCAATAACACAACATTGACTTTTGCTGATGTTGTATAATTTATATTATTAACATTGACAATGAAAGGTTACCTGCCCAGGTGATTTCTTATGTCCAAACAAGTCTCTTATCCAAATGTTAATAATAAAATAATGATATATTTTTAATTTGTTAAAGAGAAATCTACCAAAATTTAGGAAACAAACTGTCCAAAAGTGGCAGACAGTTTAAAAAATTTGTAACTTGTCCGTTTGTTCCCCCTCCATTTATGATGTACAATTTTACTTGAAGTAAAGAATACAAGTTGGATTGTTACAATATCTTGTAAAGAAGAATTCTCTGCACTCACCATCACTTTCTCTTGCTGCAATTTACATCGTTGCAGCAATTGACAAAACTTTCCTCAAACAAATAATTTTTACTGAATGTTTTCTAGCCTTCAATATTTTTTTTAGTGAATTTCCTTGAAATCAATTTTATTTCTAATTAAAATGATGGAACTGGAACAAATCAGTAAACTTGCATTTGCGGTCAACCATTTTCTTCACTCTCCGAATTTTAGCAATATATTTAATTGTAATTAATATCATAAAGTAGAATAAACTGAAATGGCATTTTAGAAAAAAAGCGTAACCCTACTCCTCCCCCACTTATGCCACTCTTAAATGAATTTTCCCAGAAAAAAAAATTAAAAGTTATACTTCCTGTAGACGATTTTTTTTCAGAACCTTAAAGTCGCGTCAAACTAAATATCAAATTTGAATACTGCTATTTTCCCTTTTTTTTAGATTACGCAGATTACACAGGCCAATTTCGACAAAAAAAAAAAAAATAACTAGGAAATTGAGTAATCTTACAAAGTTAGTTAGTCAGTCACAAATATTTAACAAAATAACGGGAGTAAAGTGATCAATTAAAACGGGGTTTTAAATAGCGGGAAGAAATTACTGGCATCCTCAGCCATTCCTTCAACGTCATTACTGCTGCACATGTTTTTATCTTAATTTAGTGGAATATTTAAGTTTCAGTTTTCTGGTATAGGTACATTTTCAGTTTATGGTTTCTGGTTTCCGAACAGGTGAGATTTCTGTAATTTACTGCCAAATTCGTAAGCAATATGGCGTCAATTATATGAATTAGGCCAACTTTTACAAGTGGGTGGATCAATTTTTAGTAATCGCCTAATGTCTGATTTTTCGAAGCATGTCTGATTTTCTTAACGTGTCTAATATTTCTATTCCATCCCCCCCTCCGATTCCCTATTGCGTCTCATGTCCAAGAACTTGAACGACTGGCGATATAAGAAAGAAAAGCTAGAACGCTCGTCCACAAACTGCGCAAAAAAACTTGGAAAAAATTAAAGCTGAGAAGTTCTGCGACATCCGCCTTAGATCGGGGTTACCATCATCAGATTTCACACTTTTGTTCGATCATTCGATCACCATCAAGGAATCATTTCATGGCGTCAAGTTTCAGAGCAATGGTGAAGTGAAAAATAAATGAGAAATGAAAATGTATTTATTGGGGATTATCAACGAAAAATTGTAACCATTATCTCTTTACTAATTGATAAATACGTTGAAAGTTTAATCTCCGATTACCAAAACAATATCTTGTTCTGGTCTATGAAGAGAGAGGCATGAAAGAAACAAAACGGGAACACGAAAGGTAACAAAAAACTGCCACAATGTAAGATATAATAGAAGATCAGGACGTGGGAATTTTGCATATTTCTTTTATCAAGGATGCAATATTTATACAATAGTTTACCAACAACAAAAAAAAGGAAAAATAATAATAAAAGAGAAGAAAAAATAGATAAAGGACGCTAGAGGATAGAAGGAGAAGGTGTGTATGTTCAAGTTTAGAGGAAGAAGTTAACGGAGGAGAATTCCAGAGAAGTACCGCTTTTTATCCTGAACCTGTTTCATCAGTATAGGCTAGGCAGCAATAATAGTAAAGTTCAAGCGAAATGGGATTTGAAATCTCTTTTTTATTACTACTATAATTTTCTCTTACTGTTTCAAGAGGATGTGGATAGCGAGTTCGTGTAGCGAGATCGTGCCAAATATTCCACATTTTTTTCAACGCAGAAGTATTGATAACCACAAACAAAAAAATTCTGAAGAATCCATGGTATGAAATAATCTGGTGTGAACCGTAGATACGACTTTCTGTTGCAAGACAAGTTAATGTAATTATTATTAGAAAATTAACAAGTTGGTTTTCAGACAAAGCGGTAAAGTCTGTAAAGTCAGTAATTAAGAATGGAAGACGACAGTGAAGGGGCATAAAAGCGTCTCAAACTTAGCATTTAATTATTGAAAAATCCTCCACATAATTATTTCACTAATTCTGTTACCTAAATATGGAATTGCGGATTGTAGCTCCCCCCGTTAAGATATGTTTCATAATATTGTTGATACCATAACAAATAATGTAGATATAAACAGATAAAGAATAAAGAAGCTCCTTTTGCATACTGATTTCACCGTGTAACGTCTCGGCAAATGTGATTAACATTTGTAAATGCTAATTAGAAAAAAAAAATGGTGGGGCATGAGTACTAACCTACGTACTAATCTTGGCAGATAGAGAAGTAACTGTATTGCGGCCCGGTAGAGCGTGCCAAAACCACACAACCAATATACCTAACACTTGAACGCTACAGACGCTACAAAATTCCGCACAACAATCCAAATTCAATTATTTTTCGAAAATATTACAAACAAAAAATGATACGTTTATGCATTTACCATAATACCAAGTTTAAAGGAAGCTGCTCGCCTCGTTATAAACGTTTTCAAGAAAAAAAACAACAAAAAACAACACTCAAACAGCTGTTCTATAAAGTCGGCCTTCCCGGTTAACCGTTTTTCTACCAATCTGAAATACGAGCAATGCTTTTAATTTATATTAATATTATATAAGTTGTGATAGAATCATATATTGTATTGAAGTGGTACTTTTAGGGAAAATTAACGTTACTGTTTCCCCAGAACCCCTGGGGTCCCAGAATTTTCCGGGAAAATTTTTCAAATAAAAGTGATTGGGGATTCATTTATGTAAACAGGATGTAAAGTTTAAAGAAAAAAAAAATCACTAAGGCCACATTTTTGATTGATGGATTTTGTAGATACTTTTCCCCTGCCCCCCCACAACTATATTTATGTAAAGACAAATATGTAATATTTCAGGTTAAAGAAAAATTGAAACTTTGTATATAATAACTGTACTGACTGGAGTAAGAGCAAGTCGCTTAGCATATATATATATCCTAGGAAGAAAAAAACCAAGGGCAGGCAGCACAGCTGGACACGAACCCTGGTCCTCCGCGTGAGAGTCCAGTGCGCTAACCACTGAGCTAATCCTTTCCCTTAATTATATATTTGAATTATTTCCTTGTGAAAGTGTCAAGAAATGATAGGTATTTGAAAATAATGAATTCACAATTTTTTTTTTTTTTAATTTATAGCTTTAGAACATTAAAGTTCAGAATAAGTTCGTGCATAAAAAATTAAAATAAAGTAAAAAAAGAGAATAGATTTGAATTAATTTTGAAAAATATTCAGTAATACCGGAAATAATATTGTTTACTTATAAAAAAAAAAAGCAGGAAATAATAAAATTTAAATTTAAAAACATAATGTAGGCGAAACATTAAAATTATGAAAGTTGATGAGTGAATTTTGTTTATAAAAGTAGTAAAAATAATAAAAACATCAAAGTAGGGAACTTCAATTTCACTTTGTTAATTATTTAAAACTGGTTTCGGAACTTGGGAATTTCTAATTTTTGTAAATAAGTTTTGTTTTACATGATCGCACTTGAAAGAAATATTACATTTGAAGTTTCTGCTATTTCCCGCTTTACTGAATTATGATGTCCACACACAAAGTGAACCTTATTTTCAAAAAAAAAAAAAAAAAAAAAAAAAACCTCACAAATGGTATAGACCACGGTCTTATGCAGAAATAAAAATAACAAAGTAATAAATAAATAATTATGTAAGTAAACATTTTGAATACTGTGTTAAATAAAGAAATATCTCTATAATTTTATAGAAGGGTTTGAAGGATCTTCCTTTTTAAATAGCTTTTTTCAATTTAGTATTTCCCCATGAAGATGGATAGATTCATAATCCCATATTTATTAAATAAATTGAATCCATTCATCAATATCACTTCAAATATTGATTGGTTATTAAATCAATCCAAGTTGTTGTGGTGGTTGGTTCCGCAGAGCTGGAAAGCATCAAAGACATTTTCCGTGGTAGCCTGCTTCATTTTGTGGTCATCGACCGGTTTCGGGCGTTCGCCCATCTTCAGGTACAGTTCGCCCACATTTATTGAGTGTATAAACTGAATTTGCTCTGTGCAAGTCTGCTCTGAGCACTGTCTGACAAACGCATCCTGAAGATAGGAGAACGCCCGATGACCAAAAAATGAAGCAGGGTACCACGGAAAATGTCTCTGATGCAATCCCAGTTGCTTTTTTATTTTTAGTTTTAACGCCAGACGAAGCTCATCCAAGGTAAATAAACATCAAGCTCAGAATGATGAAAATAACTGAAACTATCAAATTCCAATATTCTATTAGGAAAAATACCCCCCCCCTCAACTGGTGAATATTAATAGGGTAGATCACTCCGTTCTTTTATATTTATAATGTTTCAAAAGTTACTGGGATTTTTAACATTTTCAAAGCTTTCTTTAATTTGATTAAATTTGATAATTTGTTTTTTATTTTAACAGATTTTTTTTTTTACCTTTTTTTGTTTTACATTGGACAGGGTCATTGGAAAATTGATTGAAAAAACATTTTTATTTTTTAGATAATTTGTAACCATTTTTACTTTTCTTTCTTAAAATAAATTCTTTCGCTAACAAACATTTTTTATTGGTACTGTTAAGTTATAAATTATTTTTTAATCATACCTGATTGGCTCATTCTATTATCTAAGATTATATTCTTCATTATGATTATATCCACCTCTAAGAATGCCATTTATAGTTTTACTCAACAAGTAAAAGTTACAAATTTAATACGAGACAAGTTGTTATGTTGGTTCAATTCTTTAAAACATAAACTGGTTTTCTAATAAGATTATTGCAATGTAAAAATAGTGTCCATTACCTTTTCAAGAAGTCCGTATATTCGGCCTGCCTGATCAGGCCGGTCCTCATCATTATCGTTTGGAAACATTGTCTTTCTATGGCCCATAATTTACAATCGGTAGCAGCTGTTTAATATTAACAAAATAGGAAGAAAAACAAAAATTAGCAATTAATATCAAGCGTAAAAGATTAAATTTAATGAAAGATAAAAAGTTTAATAATAATATAATTATAGTTATAATAATATACCTTTAATTGTGGCAGTCCTTTTACAATTGTATAATATAGCCAACTCTCCGAACACCTTGCCTGGAGCTAGCGTACTTAAATATTTATTCTCTCTGGACACTTCGACACGACCCTCTGTAACAATAACAATAGAAATAAATGAGATTGGCCATTCGAGATATACCAGAGTATAGTTGAGTGGAGTGGGGTGGAAACTTGGACGGTTAGCATGTCGCCAGCTGGAGTTAGCAAGAAGTAAGAGTAATGATTCATGATCCCTTCTTCAAACTACTTCAACTGAACTAAATAATTATAGTATTGTCGTTACAAGTATATACTCAGGGAGGCATGGCATTATATAGTTTGCATAGTATAGATTTCTTAGAATTTACTTTGATAGTTTTAAACTAATCTTACACATATTGTTCGTATAGTATATTCTTAACAAGTTCCTCAAAATGTATATTAGTAACATATAATTTACTATCGGTGAATCTTCATTTTCACGACTTATCACGTAATGTACTGTTGTTATTTAAAACGATCTACTGGCAAGAGGATGCTGTAACTGCAACAGATGAAGAACATGGATGGATTAATATCACCAAGGGAGACCCTATACAAGCAGGTTACGGTCATATTCCAGTTTTAACAACTGAATGATAAAACCTAATTGAATTTTTGTCCCTCTCTTTACGATTCTCTAAAAAAAACTCAGTGTACTGCCGGCCTCCAGACTCTGTTCTCTCGCAACAGACAACACTGTTCATCACCGGATAGTGAGCTGGGGAAGCTCCTACGGCGAGAAAATCTAAGGGGACTAGAAGCATTGATAGAATTCCAAATTTGAAGAAAATCGGTCTACCGAAAATACGATTTTACAGAACAGGTTTTTGATTTTTTTTTGGAATTTTGTGCAAATGAGTGCAATTTCCTTTATTTTATTATTAACCCAACACTTTTATTTGTAATATTTTACCGAAAAAAATTATTTTAGTTGGTTCTGCGGAATTCGTGGTGTCAAATTTCAAATATTAAAATGGGGTTGGTCAAATGTTATTGGTGCTCTCTCTTCTGGACTGCAATGTAATCATTCTACTACCTGCCATCAAAAGTAGGACAACTGAGTACAATTGAAGTTTCAAGAAAATTTGTCATTTCATTGTAATTATATTGTCAAATTGTAATTATATTAACAAGAGGCTCAGAGGGAGCGCTCTGGACTAGTGATGCGGAGATACCTGGCACGAGTCAGGCAGCGCTGCTTCTTCCTAGGAGCCGCTACACTTACTGTTCGGAAATGGACAGTATTGTCAATAACGGTAGACACTGTCCGGGAGCCCAGCAGTGCACTGAGGAGGCACCGGGCGTCAATGATCTCAGATATAATTAAAAACCAAAAGAAATATATTAACACTAAATTTTAAGATTATGCTGGTCTTCTTACACACTCAATTTTTTCAAATTTCTAATGTTTACTAAATATACTGTTGCCGTTAATGTTATTTAGGTGAAAGAATCATACATTATACTGAAAGGGCAATTTAGAGGCATGTAATATTTCATTTCTCAGCATCTATTATCACAGAAACTAAGTATCTGCAGGAAATGACTGCGTAATTGGTTTATTCTGGGTATCATAAAGTGTTAGAACCATGTATTATACTGTAGTGGATCTTTAGAGGAAGGCATAACGCTACTGTTCCTCCAGAACCCACAAAAAAAATAAAATCAATCCCACAAATGTTTCAAATAAAAAAGCGATAGATATTTGTATGTACAATAGTGTAAACAAAATTGTTAAAGCCGTTTTCGACAAAATCGCGAAAACTAAAAAAAAAAAATCATTTCCGTTTGATGAATTTCGTCCGAATTTTTTCGTGTTCGTTTAAAATGCGGTGGTAGTATGTAAACGGTACACCAAGTTTGAGCTTCCAGCGGTTTTAGTTTTACGTTTTAGAAATAATTTGTACTCGCAGGCACACACACACACACACACACACACACACACACACACACACACACACACACACACACACAGATTATCTGAAAACATTTTTTTTCGTACTGTGAGAGTACCTTGAAGAAATCTCAATTTCAAAAATTTGATCCAATCGCAATATCTCCTCTAACCGGGAGAAGTAGGAGAAAATAAAATTATTTGATTAAAATTTCTGTAATTGTGACTTCCGGCGACGATGTAATTCCACCTGTTCACTATTCACGGTATTTTACTCAAGAAAAAAGAAGAAGATAATATTATTAAAATTCTGTCAGCAAACAAGGTGATAACCTAATTAATTTTAGAACAAGACATACTGACAAACAGCTACAAAAATAAAAAAAGATAGTATGACTTTAAAGTTGTAACACTTGATGTGTATGCAACGGTCATTTACAACAGTATTGTCTCCAAGGGAAATGATTAGCTAAAATGCCTAAATGGACAGATTGATACTTCCTGCCACTATTTTATATGATGAGTCATAGTTGGGAGTTTTTTGTTTATGAACTATTATCTAGAATAATTCCAAGAAAAAACTGGATAACTTTGTTTTTAAGAATTTGTTTAGTTAAAAAACTTTTTATTTATAATGGGAAATATTGCGGTCTAGTCAAATTAAGTTTACAAGATTACAAATATGAAAACCACTGATTACAAATCTGAAACACAAACTGAAAAACAAATGGTTTTTGCGAATGGTTTGAGAAATATCTCGAGAAATATCATCATAACGAATTACAAATTTGATATATTGTTTAGGTGTAACACTATCAGATTCGACTCGATTCTCGAAAATGGCTCTCCAACATGTTTCTTTAAACTTGGAATGTTTATTGCACAAACATAAATCTATCACTTTTATTTGGAACTTTTTCTAAGAAATAAGTATTTCAGATGTTTTCTATTACGCTAGGCTTAACTATTAATAGCCATTATAAGTTTTGCTGCGACTGATAGAGACGTTACTTCGTTTAGACAATGTATTTGACAAAAAAAGGCAGCAAAGCATAATGTTCTACATTAGCATAGTATTTATTTATAAGAATTATAAATGTTTCAAATGAAACACACCGTTAGAGGCAATCTGTCTGAGCCGTTGTCCTGAAACTTGGAAAAACCTGAACATCCACTCAGTAAATGGCCCTTTTGGTTTATCGATTTTGTCCAATACCTTATTATCAAATTTCTGGTGGCACCTAAATGAAATAACATTTTTGAAGTTTCTGCAATTTTCCGTTTTCGAGCCACGACACTGCGAATCGCACGACGAAATGGGGATAATGATTACAAGATATCAATGGCAGTCCTACAAGCCATTCTAAGAGAGATACCGCAACGTCAAAATTAAGTTAGGGTTCTTAGTTTAGAGAAAAGCATTTCTCTAAAAAGCTCCTTCATTTCCTGTCTTTACCAACGCGATCAAGATTTAATTACATCGCAACATTTAATGAATTACTTCCGTTAAACAAAAGTACGTTAGAGAATTGTAAGAAAAGTTATAATACTTACCTGAATTTTTTTACATATTTTCTGAAAGGAAAATAAAAGTATAATTAAAAGTATTATCGAAATAAGAACTACAACGTACAATCAATAAGGATAGTCCAAATATTACATCCTGTCCTTTGGAATGGGGTGGATACTTGTAATTAACAGAAGAAAAATTTTCCACCCAAATTTTCCAACTTTTTACAATTGTCATGTCTTTGGAAGCACAGACTGTAAGGGAACCAATTGCCAGCAATTCGCCACACAAAAGCTGGACTGGATAAATCCATCAGAAACTGCACCAAGACCGTCACCGTCATCACTGAGCATCCAAGCGCACGACATCTACGCATTACACCTTGTCAAGCCCCCTATAAATGTTATCAAATGCGTTTGAACTTGGACAGCCAATCTCTCACCTAGAAGCTGTCACATCATTCTTCAAGAGACTCATAACGTCAATGAAACCATTCTATATTCATCACGCAACCAACTATCAATTCACTCTTCGTTCGGTCACTCTACTCCCCATCACTCTCTTATTATGTGTTTAATGGCAATCAGTTCGTGTGTTCATCGATTCAAAATGTCATCAACCACCACCAGCCTAAGAAAAACTAGAAAGGAAGGATGGTATGGTCATGCAAGGAGAATGAGGGATGTGGAACAACCTAGCAAAATTAGAAAATCAACACCACATGGACGTGGAAGGCCAAGTAGGTCTCATGCAGTTGTACAAATCTTCCAAAATCACACTAGAAATAAAGTTTTCCCGGGAAAATGTTTCAGGTAAAATTGAAAAGTTTATATATTTACAGACAGCATTTCAAACATCAAGACAACAGTGGAAACATTTTCGAGAAAATCTTGAAAAGTTCAGAAACTAAAGTTTAAAGAAAATAGTTGAAGTCATTTTCGAAAAAAACGGAAAACTAAACAAACAAAAAAATCAGTCACGTTGCACTACCGCTAAACGGATTCTGAACGAACATTTCGTGTCGGATGTTTGATATGGTGGGACGGAATAATCCCCTAGCAATTTTACGTTTTTGAATTATTCTGTTAAAAAAAACAAACAAAACACACAGTTGTTTTCTTTTTCATTTCCAAGGGACTGTAGAACATGTATTTCCGGTGA
This sequence comes from Triatoma infestans, assembly GCA_011037195.1. NCBI lineage: Eukaryota > Metazoa > Arthropoda > Insecta > Hemiptera > Reduviidae > Triatoma > Triatoma infestans. The sequence continues at coordinate 41,376 of JAAEAF010006996.1, forward strand.
AAACTCACTTTTGGTAAAATTTGACACGTTCACAATACTATTTTCTTCTTCTGTTATTTTCTTTTCCTCCAATATTAATAAACGAATGCTGACTTCCTGTTGGAGAAAAAACACGTAGAGGGCAGCCTGTAAAGCGGAAACATTACGATGACTAAACACCGTGCGAACCGGACGTGTTAAAAAGCTTGCACATTCAGTATTATTTGACAGTAGAAAGGCGAAGGAAACAAAATTGGTGAATACAACAGAAACCTTCTTTCTTTACTTGTATTTTCCTTCTGCCAAAGCCAAGGTTAAACTTTTGAGAAGTTCTCGGTAGCAGTGGTAGTCAAACCTGCTTTATCCATTAATGGAATCACTGAACGAATCACTACTGAAGAAATGTACATTTTTTTCCACAACACTACAAGTCGTGACCAATTATGCCTTTATCTATATATAAAGTTCTAGTGATGATAGTTTTCTATTCTGCTGATGTACCCCTTAAAACACTGTTATTCAGTACCTGTCATATTAAAAATACTACTGTCAAAAAACACAATTTCCTAAGACTTGTTTTACTGCAATGCTCGCCCTTCTTCAAACTTGATTAAACATGAAGTAATTTTTAATAAATAAATAAACTAAAGGAAAACTTTCCTTTCGCAACCTCCACAAAGTCCATGGAAAAATGTTATTACAGAATATTACGATACGAGGGTCATTCAAATATTAAAAGAGACAAACTATAGTTTTCTTTCAGGTGTAATTTAATTAGATGACCATCACAATTTACCTTCTTTTGTTTACATATACACGCTAATACTGTGAGGAAGGAAGTATAGTGTGCGACCGTGCCGGTTTTTCGAAATTAAGTTTCCACCAGAATACATATTTTACGGTCCCCTGAATAAAAGAAAAGTTTTCAGTGAATAGTGTGTGTGTTTTAACAGAATAACTGAAAACGAAAAGTCGCAGGAAACCCAAACTTGGTATTGCTTTAAGAAACTGCCACCGCATCAAGCCCTAAGATTTCGGGCAAAATCCATCAATCAGTCCAATGGTTTTCCAGAGCAGGATAAGGTTAAAACTTTGGCAGGAGGGCAGTGGGGTGGAAGACTTAAATGTCGTCCACCCGCTAGCCAACCGTGGCCTACCTACAGAAAAACATGTTGATGAACCTACAGAAAAACAAGGCACTCAATATAGCGGATGAAGGAGCCACGCCCCTTCTCCACCAAGGTTTATTGCCTCATTGGCTTTCAAGGTGTAAGTCCTTGGAGGCACATTGCCACATGGGCGAAATGTCGGTTTTTAGCAAACCACAGACGCGGTCTCAACCCGGAAACTCAAGTGTTTTTCATGAAAATGACCGCGAAAACCTAAAAAGATCATAAGGTATTTCCTTCTATATTTCATTTGACATAAGCCATAGTGGGTAGAGACGTCTCCTTAAAGCATAATGTAGCAATACCAATTGAGGAAGGATCATTTGGTAATGAATGTTGTCACTGGTAGCAGACTTTTTAAACTCCACATTGTATAAAATGTGAAATAATTCACACACAATGAAACAAAAATTTAAGTACTATAATGCAAAAGTTAATTACGCTCATTTAAAAAATCTTCTTTAGTATAATAAAAAACTTGAAATATATCATTAAAAAAAAAACTAGTTGCAAAATGTTGAACAGATAAAAATCATTTAATGACTTTAAACTCTTTATATGTGAAACGAAATATGAGAAAATATGGAAGATTGCGTACACCTGCGTATAGACAATTATTATAATAACAATATCACAAGACACACAAAGTGCTCTGATTCTCATGAAAGTTAAATGTTTCCTTAGAATATTAAATTTACTTTTCCAGAAATAATACAATATTACTAAGAGAATAATACAGACATAGATGTGCGCCCTTGTGGAGAGAGAGTGAGTGTGACTGTTAGAGAGAAAGAGAGGGTCAATGGTTTGGTTTAAATATTTGTCACGATCAGAAAATTCCAGATATTGCCAACAATTGAGCCATGACTTTTAAATTTGAATAAATCGCCGCCAAACCACTAACTCCCAGAGTGGGCAATCTAAGGAGCGTATCTGGGCACTGAAATGAGATTATAAAGAGAGTAGGGGCTCGTCGAGCAGCCCGCTTAATAAGGGTGATTTTCATTCAAACGCTATTCGACAACCATCAACGTTCAACGACCATCGTTCTCACACCGTCACTCTGCCAGTCAGTTTGTCACTCTCTACTCACGTCACCATACTCTTACTCTAAATTATACAGTGGAAGTTATGGCAATGCTTAATATTTTCGTTCAGAAAGTCTAACTTATATCTCAAACTGAGTTTCTCTTCTATTCATACTCAAAAATATCCACTACATTTACGCCATCGAACAGAACAAACATTTATTTTACAAATTTGGAGTGAAACACTCACATGTCTTTTCCTTACTCCAATTTTTTAACTTCTGACAAGTTCTGATTTTCTTACAAGTCGGCATTTTTTTTACTAAATATTTAAGTTTTCCTAATTTCCATCAATAGAATGGAAAGTCCCCAATGTCTGACTTAAAGGGCTGACCAAGGGCTTGCCAAACGGCGATTACTATTAAGATACTACCAAGTTTTTGAGCTTTCCTGTTCACACAGACACACAGACATATCCATTCAAAGATAATTCATCTTTTTTCATCCCTCAAGAGACTTCATAAAACATGTGTTTCGGGGGGGGGGGGACCAATTTCCTAAAAAGCACAAAAAGAAAATGAAAATAGCTAGTGTGAAGCATTCACTCCCTTTCTCTCATTGCAATTTACATAGTTATAATTGCGTAATTCCTTTCAAACACATAATTCGCACTGGATGTTTAGTTGCCTTCAGTTTGCATGAATGGGAGCATCTAAACTTAATTAAACGACTTTTTTAAAAAGAAGCATAAAATCTCCTCCCTCAAAAACACCCTTAAACGAATTTTCTCGGAAAAGTTTCAAACAAAAGTGGTAGGTACAGGCAATATGCAAAGTTTAATGAAACCTGTCGATGTTTTTATGGAGAAAACACAGATTAAGTAAAAACGCACTTCCAGTGAACCAATTTTTTTAAACGTAGATTTTTGGCATCACATTTCACTGTAATTAATATAATGTAGATAATAGAATGATAAAATAAATTGAAATAACACTTTGAATAAAACATAATCCCACTCCTCCACTAAAAGTCCCTTAAATGAATTACCCGGAAAAATGTTTCAAAGAAAAGTTGTAGCAGTTTGTATTGGTTATATATACATACCAAGTTTAAAGAAAATCGTTGGAGCTGTTTTTCGAGAAAATCGCAAAAAAGAAAAATCCATCCAGCGTATTTTCGCGGTTGACCGATTTGGACCACAACATTATTGTCAGTTCCCCCTGGTGGAACTTAAATGAAATATCAAGTTTGAACTTTCTACGATTTTCCGTTTTTGAGTTATGCTAACCACAGACACACACACACATACCTATGAGACAGCGGCAAGTAGACTCATTCGAAGGCTATTAACGACTGGACGATGTTGGAAGCTGGAAAAGAGACACCACGTGCAAATTTCTTCATAAAATTTGTGAAGAGTATAAATATGCACGACTTTATAGGGTTTACTTTATCAAATATTCATTTATTTAACATTTATAGATATTTATGTATTTATTTATTTTTTCCAGGATTTTCCTTAAATTGAGGTTTTCCTCGCCAAACTAATTATTTAGGAATTAAAAGAATGTGCTCCATTTCTCTCTGTCCAAAGCATCCTCCTCCGTCCATGCAGTACCTGCCATATCTTCCTCTTTTTCCATGCAAGTCTTGGTCGCCCTCTCTTTCTTCTTCTTTCCGGTTCCCACTCCAAAATTTTCTTTGGCAATCTTTCATCCTGCATTCACCTTACATGTCCGTACCATTGTAATCTTCTTTCAGCAATGCATTTCAACACAGTCTTCTTGGTGTCCATTATTTCCCACTTTATTTCGGGAAATAATGGAAAAAATATTTTTTTTTTTTGCATTTATTTATAATAGGGTTTTTGTTAATAGGGTTTGGGGAAGTTTATAATTTCTACCATCAATTATGTATTTCATTATTTTGCAAATAATTGTTTACCGGTAATACTATAGATTAAACAACATATGTAATATTGTATGGAACATGTGGAAAATAAAATCCCCCTAGGAAGGGTTACTTTCAAGGGGAAACTTAAAAAAAACAGTCTCACAGACCAATTTCTAAAAACCACTTTTACGAATTCTGGCCAATACATTTCTCGAAAATTTTAATCGACTGCAATACTTCCTGTTGTAGCGTAAGAGAAGTTAAAAAAAAAAAATGATCAAGTTCAAAATGAAAGCATGAGTTGAACAAAGGTTGTAGACTTACTCGCCGCCTACAATCAAATCTCTAACCGACGGTTCCAATGCACCCATAACGGGACTTAAACCCACACCAACAACTATAAACTCAATAATATTGTTATGTTATTACTTTTTAATAATGTCCAAATACTTTTAATCTGTACACACATTTTCTTCAAAGTGATTTTTCCAAAACCACTTTCCATTAATAGTTACAACAATTAAAAAAAATCCACAGAATAATAATTCTAAATAAGTTCTTACTTTCTGTTACTCTAAGTAAAAAATAAAAATATACCAATAAAGTCAATTGAAAATCAATTTTTGTTTAGTTGCTCTTACTGCTGAATGAGTATGAGAGAAATAATACATCGATCGTTTCTCATCAGCTCTGACAAAATACATTCGTTAATTTGAGGTGAATATCTGAATGTATTGAAGGAATGATGAAGAAAAAAAAACACATAGAAGTCTACCGCGGCAAAATTCATTCAATGGAACAATGCTTCCATTATTCTAAGAGTGGAAAGGAAAGGAATGTGCCTGCTGACTGAGACGTATTGTCAGGGTTCATGTTCAGCGGCAATACCCCCTACCCTCCACACCACTTCAAAAAAAAAAAAAAATCTAGCTTGAAACGCTCACACGATTCTCATTATTATTACAATTTAAAAATTTTCTTCTTGAAAAATAAAAAACTTGGAATTTTAAACTGAAAGTTGATTGGTCCTTAATAATTGCATATATAATTAGGTGGTGGGGATTTTGTGTTAGTTTTCTTGGGAGAGACATAAGGAATTACCTAAACTGCGGACCAACAAGTAGCGCTTATATTAGTACTCAGCCCCCGGGAATTTCGCTTAGTTTAAGGTAGTATTCCAAGTTTTCGGACCGTTCCCAAACTTCCCCCAGCTCCCCCCTCCCCATCACAAAAAATTCAGAAAACCATTCAGTAATATCACTTCCTGTTAACTGTTTCTTTTTTTTTTATTCCAGTAATATGTTTGACGTCTATTTCAATGTTCTGGCACTTTAGTGGAGTGCTCAATTTGCAGCAACAAACACCCAGGGTACCTTCCTAAAACGTTTTCCACAGGGTTTACAAAAAAAATATAGTAGCAAGTTCCTATGTAAAGTTTGAAAGTAGGTGGAGCCACTTTCCGTGAAAAAAAACAACACATAATTGAATCCAAAACCTGATGAAGATCCCCCCCCCCATTGTAAAAACACAACGGAATCGAGGTTGAGATTTCTGAGGTTTTCGTTTTTGAGATAATTAAAAAAAAAAAAAAACTGGCCAATCGGTCAAAACATTTTTTTGTTCTTGCTAAAAGGGGACCTCAAACATGTATTTCGGGAAAAAACACAATTGCGTAATTTTGATACGATCGCAACACTTGCTCTCTCTACAGCACTAAATGAAACTAAAATAATATACAACCCAGTCTATTTCCGGGTCAAAGTTGCTATAGACTTTCTCTTCAATGAGGAAGAATTCAAAAATTAGAATGCATGAACAAAATTTATAGCTTCAAGATAATTTTTTGAATGCGCTGCGTAAACCAAGTGTTTGCGGTGTGATGTAAGAAGGGCTAATATAGCCGGAAATAGTGATGCTACAAACTGGCAGACTTACACACATGTTTTAAATTACACACAATGAATGTATTGTTTTTTTAAAGTTGTATTTCATCCTCAAACATTCATTCATTAGAACAACTATGATCTAAAAGGAAACTATATATATCATATATTATAGATTTCTTAGAATACTCAACCACAGTTAACGTAAACTACCATTTCCCTAACAATTACGGTTAATACACAATAAAAGTACTTACTAGTAATGTTGAGAAAAATAACACCGATGAGATGCAGATAAAACGACTTTCTCTTAATCCAATTCTCACAGTAAATGTTCTGGTTGATAAATATTTTTTATAAGTACGAAATTTTACTAAACGTATAGTTCTTTTAACCAGAACCAGATGATCGATGAGGTATTATTATTGAGGGAAAGCCAAAAACTTTTATTTAAAAAGATATTAAAAAAAAAAAATCACACTGAAAATTCAAGGATGGTAAGAGCTAAAAGAAAGGTATCAAATGAAAATGGAAAGATTACTTCAGAAAGGTTACAGAACATTACGTTAAAGTTAAGCAGAATTATATTATTTTTTCAGATATTTTTTAAATTTATTGTTAAACAAATTTTAAAAAATTTTAAAACAAATCTTTAATTTAATAATTCTTAAAATTTAATTTAATCCTTAATTTAATATAATTAATCTATTTTAGCAATATTCATTCATCTTAAAATTGATTTAATTGGAAATTATTAATCTCAAGAGCTTTCATAACAACTTTACCAATTGATTTTTGCGGAATTATATAGTCTCATTATTCATTATTATTTTTTAATCTGATTGATGCAAACTAACTAAATTATGCAAAGATCAATAGACCCAATGCTGTCAAATCGTTTATTTTTTGGGTTAAAATTATTGATTCCTGCAAACAGATATTGCTGCATAAATGCCATAATTGCTTATGACCTATATTGTGTGTAATTAGTATACGAAGTGTGGCCAAAAAAATCGTAAATGCCATTTGCTAGAATATCACCAAAAACTGATGAAACAATGGAATAAAATTACACTACTGGATGACGGATTTTCACCGAACTTTCATTTCGGATCCCGTGGTTAATACTTAAAATGGTAAATCGAGTTTCAGTTTCTTACAATTTAATTCTTGTAAATCGATTTTGAAAATGTTTTAACACACATATTGCCATTCGCCGCCATATTTACATGTCAGGGAACAGAATTTAGAAAAATTTGCAACGTTCCTTATGTACATGTTACAGTAGTATGTGAAAGTAAAAAGAAGTGCAAAAAGTTTATAATAATCAAACTTACGACATTTCAACGAAGAGATAATTGAAATGATAGCTTTCAGCAACATATTAGAAATACGTTTCTTAAATATCTTCAAAAATCTTGCACCGCCTCCCATTTGATATTATTACCCTTCACTTTACTTCCAATATTATTCAAATTCCATAATTCCAGCAATAAAACTAAATAAAAACATTTATTATCTTCCTAAAATATAACCGCATCATACACTCATTTTCATTTTAAAATGAACACATGTAAAAGTGCAGTACTATAGAAACTATGTAAATTCAAGACAGGTTTGTTAAATTGAAAGTTTATTTTAGTGTAGTTATCACTTTAAGTAGCAATTTTCCTTATTTCTCTTGTATTATCGTCTGCCCTTGGTTATACGTAACTTTGGAGAAATAAGGTTAAAAAAAAAAAGAATAACATTTTTAGCCACAAGAGGGCTCTGAATACCTTTTGTTATTTTCTTTAATTGTTGTAAGAGGGCGAAGAGTCGCGATCCAGTAAATATGAAGTGTGTACTAAAATGAAAAAAAAAAAATCGGCAAATATATGTGTGGGTGTAGTAGCATCATTTAAAAAAAAAAACAAAATAAAAATCTAGGAATTGAGTGCGACTACATTGCGCCAGTAGATAGATGGCAGCACTACCATCATCAAGCCATTAAAATACTAGTTCGACAATATTTAGAGGTAAATTTCACATTTCAACGCTTTCAGAATCGAAACTATAAAATAATTTCTGGTATTTTATCCGTCCTTAGCATGCACCTCTTATTAAATTTTAGCCTGTAGGACTAAATTTTCTTCTTCCCCCGCTTAAAATACAGATCATAATGTATTTTTGGAAATTTCCTATGGGCCCCCCCCATATTGAAAAATACCTTTAAAAATGCATTACAGACTAATGACATCTTTCTTAACAAATTTTTAATATAATTTAAACATAAATTAATATCATTTAAATATAAGCATGATAAATAATAACGATTGCATTTGATTTTCTTTATTTTAATATCATCCCCAATGTGCCGTTTGCTGCCAACCTTCTTATCAATTTACCGACATATCTTCTTGTATTAACCTTGCTTGAATTGTATATTTATTTATTATTTTTACAAGCTTTAAACTATTCTTAAACTTTGGATTGCCTTTCTTCAAACTTTATCTGTTCTTATTAGTATAGTATATTCTTCTGCCTGTAGGGCCATTGAAAAACGGGTAACACAGAAATATACATTATATTGGAAAATATTGCAGGGCTGGGGCACTCTGAGATTTTCTTGGAGGGCCCCTCAAAAACTCGCACAACCAATCTCCTCGGCAGAACAAAAGTGGAGCTGATTTTTGCCCTAGTTACAGGGCACTGCCTTTTAAGGAAGCATCAGCATAATATGGGGCACTGTGGACCCACTTTGCAGGGAATGTGGCCAAAAGGAAGAGACACCGTTTCACCTTCTTGGAGAGTGCGTGCATTATGGTCGCAGACGATTCCTGAAATTTGGCGCCCACAATTTGGAGCCTCGGCCCTGATGTTTTTTAATGATACAGGGCTGATGTGAGGCGTTTTTACGGGTTGCACAATGGGCCCAGCTGAAGTCTAAGTGCTGAACCTCCTTTAAGCTTCTAGATTAGATTAGATTAGATATTATATTCTTGAAATTTATTATCGCCCTCACCCTAATAAAAATGACTTGATAAAACATTGAGCACACTTAACACCACTATTAAAATTTAGTTATAAAGTATCCTTCAAAACATGCCATTTATTATACATTATTTTCAAGTATCTAATCATAAGTTATAATAATTCCATTTTGTCATTAATCACGCACACATAGTAGCATAACCTTATAACCTCACGGACATACAACCAACAATACAACGTGTGTCGTGTGTCGTGTTAACAGATACAGACAAACACAAATATGCTATCACTAAAACTATTTTTTTCAGCATACAAAGGATCTCCAAATGCAAACTCAATAATTAGCCTAGGGCCTTTTGCTGCAACATACAGAATAATGATGTGAACAATTAAATATCTAACAATTTAACTGAGATATTTTATTACTAATTAACGCACGGTTTTTATTATAGTGGAGTTGTAATGACTGTAATAATGTAACTGGAAATACAAGAGCAAGTTTAAATGCATTAAATGTTTCCATGTTTTGTTAATTTAATTGAATTAGAGATATATTTTTAATTACAGTTGTAAATAATTAATTAAAGACGGGTCGCTGACTGGTTCTGTGCTAACGCTCGTATCTTTAGCAAATTCTCGCATCGGTGGGTCCGGTTTTGATTCACATTTATTTATATTATTTTTTAAAGAAATTCACAACTGTAGGGCGTGAAAAGCTTGTTGGGAGATGCCTTCCAGTGGAGGTACTCCCAAATTATTAAATTTTATTGGCTGTCAAAAAATACTAACATGAAGTTAGGTGGTCGCGGGGCCAGCGGCGTTTCAGTCTTCTGGGAGGGTTGTGTGGAATAGAAAGGAAGACAGTTTTTGTACAAATAGGGTTAGGTTAGTTGGATTCATGGAATTTTTTGTAACGCGATTTTATTAACTGATGGATAAAAGGGATTTTGAGGTCAGTGTAAAGGTTTAGTTTGGAAACATAGAACGGGGCATTGGTAATTCTTCTAAGGGTTTTGGATTGGAAAGATTGAATGTGATAGCAGTTGGAATGCTTGGTTGAATCCCAGGTCTCACATCCGTATGTCCAGAGGGCTTTATAATAGTGTTCTAGCTAAGTCTTTTGCTTTCAAGTGAAAGTTTAAAGCGTAGATTCTCGGAATTGCAAAATTTGCCGCACCTCTGCTTTACACAGAACCACAGTACCTAGATTAATGATATGGGTGTTGCTGTGAGAACCTGGAGAGTTACAAGTTCCGAGTTCCCCCTTCTGTGACCAGTCCAGTGTAGGTTCTATTAGAAAGACCCATACTAAACTAGGAGAAAAGATAAATTGCCAAGTAATAGTAATCACTATAGTAACCGTAATTATACCATATAAATTCTTGCATCAGGGCACAACGACTCTAGCGCTGGCGTTGGGGCGATAAATATAAATACAAATGGTAATAAATATAAAAAAAAAATGACTTTTACTTTTCTGTAATAAAAATAAAAAAAAGAGAGAAGAGAAATAATGTGAAGAGGATGAAAGTGCCATGCATGTTAACAAGAGCAAAACGAAACTAACTGGCACGAATAAACAGAATGTAAAGTAAAAATATTCATAATAATATCATGGTGGCCTTGTGTTTATTTTATTTTATTAAATAAATAACAAATTATAACAACATATAAACCTAGATTTTTTTTTTTTTTTTTTTTTTTAATATTTTATTCTTTTATTTTTCCATTTCATTTCTTAAATATGAAATGTAAAAGGGGGGTAACTTCGAAACTGCTTGCATAATATTAACCTAAAATTCATGCGTAGCATATTTAATGAGTCATCATGGCACAGCCATTCTATTTTTGCAATGTATGCTTATTTTGTCAAGTAAGCATGACTAAGTTATTATTTACGTAGTAATTGAAATATATTAACAATAATTACGTTAAAAAAAAAAATCACATTTGTAGACTTATTCAAAGTATGTACTTCTTATAATTTATGTAAATTAGATTAGTAAACATTAACTAGCAGTTCTAAATATTTCTATTTGTTTTTTTTGAATATTAACTCTCCACTTTCACTTTGACTTGTAATATATTAAGAGATCGTATGCAAAATAAATTCCAAAGGATAAAAAATCTGTTGGGACCCGACTTTCTCTTACTGCAGTTAATAAGAATTATAAAATTAACAAAGAACACCCTTGACTCAGGTAATCGATTCAATGTAGCTTCACCATAGTCCAGAAGTGTGCGTTAATAACATTGAAGGAACTCAAAATAAGATTTGCAATTTAACGCCACAAATTCTGCAAAACGCTCTAAAATCAGTTTTACCAAAAAAAAAAATTTTAAATTAAACTTTTAATTTTATCTGTGCAGTCAGCATGTGTTATGGAATGACTCGGTCCGACCATCGATGGCAAGAATCGATTACAATCTACAAACCGTTTTTGCAAATATGTGAACCTTCTTGTTTACCATTCAAGTATAGGTGTATAGGTTTACTGGGAGTTTCAGGGCGTTATAATTAATAACTAATTTTATGATTGTATGACTACTGCACTATAATTAATATATACACACTTATAATTCTAAGGACTTGACTTAATTAAGAGATTAAGAGACGGGGAGAGAAAACTAAATGAGAGATAGACCGAGAGATAGGCAAAATTAACGGAGTGTTGGCTGGTTAGGACGGAAGGTGTCTTCGCTCTTGAAGATGGTGATAGAATGGGGCGCCCAGTCGTTTTCTTCATATCTTTGATTTTCTTTAATATAGACACCTGTGTTAGGGGAAGCAGGACAATACTTCATCTCCAACCCTTGGTTAGCTTCGTGTGAAGATACGACCTTGGCGTTCCTTGCGGACAACAGGCAACTAATTTGACGTATGATATGTCTGTGATCCCCTCCTCTGAAGTTTGTATTTCAAGTTTCCTTCAAAAACCAAGTACATGTTATTTTGCAACAAAACACCTTTTTTGTTCTTTTGCGCTACTCTAACACAAAGTTTAAAGAAAATCGTTGTGGCCGTTTCGAGAAAATTCCAAATAGAACTCAAAAAACAGAGTTGCACTTCCGGTGAAACTTTTTTCTGCAAATTTGGAATTCTAGCAATATTTCTAATAGATACTGCACATTATATTGGTGACAGTACCTATTTAAGACCTAAATTCAGTAAAAAAATCGTTAGGACCATTTTCAAAAGAATCACGAAAAACAAAATCGCTTCATTAGCCTGGTGTTTTCGGATTATGGATTCAGACCATTTCGTTTCGAATTCCACAATAATTGATACCATGTACTGTGATTTGGTCAAATTTCTGCATTTTTGTGAAGTCTCCTAAGTGAGAAAAAGAAAAAACTGTTTTTAGTGACGTCTTGGTGTGTCTAAGTGTGTGAATGAAGAAAATACCTCACAGTTAGCTCGAACTTTATATTCCGTTTGGGGACACCTCCGAAAGGCCGGAAGTCCAAATCCGGAAGTGCGAATAAACAGAATTTTTTTTTCTTTAATTTTTTTGTGATTTTTCTAGAAAATTATTCCTTGATTTTCTTTAGTTTTGTAATTCTAATTTGTACATGATAGTGGTTTTCACAGAAAAATTACGGAGCTCTGGATAGCTGGGACATCCCTCAATAACATAATTTCAATACAATGCCGGTTTCTAACTTTCTCTTACTCTTGATGGGAGGAAGTATTGCGACTGGGTCGAAATTCGAGTTTTCACTGGCTATATGTTTTGAGGATACCTGGTACGAAAAAAGGTTTTAGCGTATGGGGCCTCTCACTATCTCTCTCTGTGCGTGTGTGTGTTTGTGAACAAAATATTTCAAAAACGACAAATTGCAGGAAGCTCAGACTTGGTATTCCGTTAGGTGGCAAAATCCATTTACCGCAGGATGTGCGACTTGGCTGATAATTTGTTTTTTTTTCATTTTTTGCGAATTTCTCGTAAACGCACAATGATTTTCTTTAAATTTCGTATTCTATCTCCCCACATAAATATCCAACACTTTTATTTGAATCATTATCACGGAAAAATTTATTTTTTTGAGGAACAGTGGCGTTACATTTCCCTCTAAATTACCATTTGTCTAAATGAATGGTTTTACTTCCCATATAGACAGGAAGCCTTGTTATAATTCTAAATTTGAAGAAAGAAAGGTTAACTTGGAAGTGTGACTTTACAAGTTTTTGGGATTTTTGGAATTTCCTTCAAACACGGCTGGAACGAATTTCTTTAACCTTGGAATGTTAATTGCACAAATATGAAATAATCATTTTTATTTGCAACGTTTTCCCTCCAAAAAATTAATTTAGGTTCATGTGTATAACCATACCACCTGTTTTAATTGTTACTCCCCAGTGATAACAATGTTAAACGTTTGTAAGCATTACATTTTAATGAATATTTATCAGTAATAAATTATATTACTTACAGTAAGAGAAAGTAGCGTGAGTGTTTTATAACAGATTTTTTTCTGTAAAAATGAGGAATATTTTTATTACAGTAATCAATTTAATCATTTTATGGTTATTTATCACATGATAAAAGTCAGGGACTTTTTTTTTTGTTTAAATGTTTAACATACATTTTGAGAAATTTTGCTCATCAAACTTTTTAATGACAAAAGAATTATTGATTTATAAAGTGTTTCTTAATTTTATGGTGGTTCGTTATAAAAAAGAAATGATTTAGTTAATTTAACATATAAGTGATGGTACTTTTTTGGGTGTTGTTCTGTCTTACCAGAGGTAATTTATAAATAATAAATTAACAGTTTACTAATTTTATAAATTTCAATGTATTTTAACTGTTAGGTTTCAGTAAGATAATGTTTCTCATTTTGTCGGATTTAATATCGTTGACAGCAAATATTATGTAAGTAATAGCCTCAATATGACTGAAGTCACCAGAAAGGGCACCTAATTCTGAAGTTGAAGGATAATGTGAAACAGAAGGAGGGTCGCCAATCGATCACGCCGGAGGTCCCTTTAACAGATCGACCCGGTTTTTTTTTTTGTTTTTTTGAGATAGACGGAGATATGATGACGTAAAAGTGCACAATACACATCCCACATTCTACAGGATTTTTTTTTGTAAACTATACCTATCACTTACACCATAGGTTAGGCCTGGCGGGGCTCCCCCCCCCAGGCCACCATCGCGTTCCTTAATGAGTCGCGTTCGAAAAATACAAAAGCTAATAATGGTACTTTCTGTACCATTAGAGGAGGGGATAACCGAGCCTACGCTTCCAAAGCCTATCTGCGCCCTTATAGATACTTGAAAGAAAGTGACAATAATTCAGGCCTGAATCTAATCCACCTTAGATTCACAACAATCCGAACAAATTGAAGCATAATCTTAAAACGAAATAGCTTACGGTCTTCTCTCAAGCTTTCTGTTCGACCGAATGACCTAACTTCTTCAAAACCGAAGCAATCTGTTATGAGCTGGATGGGCGATTCTTCCTCTACAAAAGGGATCTGGCATAAGCCCCATCATATAGAAATATTTTCAATGCCCAGTAAGGATTAGACTAGATGCCTGAGAAAGGTCCGTGAAAGATACATCAGCTCTGTCCGGACTGCCAATGAGCATCTTAGACTGAAGACAACCAACTGGCATATACCAAAGATACGTCAACAGCAGGCTAAACACCAATGAAGGGTAGTAAAGCGCCTAATTTGGCCAACATACCACCTTCACATACCCTGGGACACCCCTGGACGACCTAGTACCTGACTAGAAGACATCCTTTATTCCAGTCATTTAGAACAAACGGCGGAATAAAGCTTAAAATTGCAGCTTCACCCCCACGCCCCCCGAAATCTCTAATTATCAAATTATCCTGGAAAAAATTTTCAAAAGATAGTTTGGGCCCCAACCACTGCCCTCCTCAGGGCGCTTAGAAAAATAATAAAAGAAAGTAAAGAAATAACTGTTCTGTATATTATAGGTACGTCTATTGATTTTATGTATTTTTGGCAACCAGTAAAATTATGGAGCAAAATTTTGTTCTAATATAGTTGTGTTATCTTGAAACTGACCTGGCTCCCAGGACGAAAGATCGATACTGTATAATAAAGTGTTTTTTAAATAATATTATATATCAGGACTTTTTGTCATTTAATTTTAACCAACATATTTTGTAAGATTTTTTTTTTCAATTGTCCTTGAGAATGTTACTGATCGCTGTCAAATAGTGTCATTTCAAACTGATCAATTTTCTCTCCTACTTTTAATTGTAACAGTATTCAAATGTGGCAGGTGTGTGTTTAATATTTTTATATTATATTATATTTAGCCTAACTAATAAATTCAATGTTACAAATTTTCCAGATATCTTGGCATATTGTGCTTATGCTTTCCTCGCTGGTTTCTGTTATTTTGTCTTTGCGACTTATGTTTTTCCATATTTCACAGAAAGGTAAGGTTGATTTTGGTTGTTATTATTATTTGTTTTGTAAATTCGTTTAAAGGAATAAAATATTAATATTTTTGCATTTATTCATATTTCAGCATAGTGCCATAAATTAAAAAAAAAAAAAAAAAATTACAAATGTGGGAGATGAAAGCTTTTATGAATGAAGTTGATAAAATTGAAATTATCAAGTAGTTTAACATTTCATTAATTTAGAAACAATGAAAGAAAAAGAAATGAGTTTCGTATTATCAACACTATACGTCATCCTCAGCATTCTTAAGTAAACTAGATGGAGAAATTGGATGATGGAGTTTTTATACCAAAGATTTTTATATCTGAGGTCAAAGGGGAGCAACAGTAAAGCAAGAAACTGGCGACGTCACGTGCTTCACAAAGTTTTTCTGAAACTTGAAACAAAGATAAAATAAAACTATTAAGATTAATGTTTACTATTTATTTATTCCAAACACAACCTAGGTATTACAACAGAAGAAAATAGGAAAACAAGATATACATAGAAGGATAGAATTATATATCACAAATATATAATTATTTTACAAAGTAACACGCATTGAATATGAAAAGGAGTAGTAAGGTGTATTTATAACTCGAATGTTTATCTCAAAAGAATTCTTTTTTATCCTTTATTTATTCGTAAACAATCCTCCTTATAACCAGCAACTGCAATCTTATCTATTTAGATATCAGGCTATCTATCAAATAGGTTACAAAAAAAACATTGTAATCTATGCTAATACCCAGACACAAGACCTTCTCATAGTGGACAAATTTACTTAAAAATAGGAATTTTTAGTTCCCTTATCTCACATCACATTCTCAAACAGGAAAATATACTGCAAAGGCATTATAGAGTGAAGGAAGGAAGCTTTAGTTTTCAATTATATATTATACTGAATTCTCCACCTAGACCAGGAATAGGGCGAATGGACAGGAAACAAAAATTTTGCGTATCCCTGGTGAAAGTTAAAATTCCACTCTCTCTTTTGGCATTACATCTTGGACGTTTATAATGATACAAGAGGTTGTTGGGTGTTGATAATAAAGTAGAAGTACAATGTGGGTCCAATGTGGCCCAAGTGTAAAGTCCATCTTCTGTTGGAAGGACAATGATAGATTAGAAGAGAGAAATTTTGAAGACCTCAAAACATATATTTCTGATGACACTGAATTTTGAAAATTAGACACAATTGCAATATATCTTGGCACAATCGCAAGTAAAATCTTGGGGATATTCTCCGACTAGAGTTTTCACAGTTCTCTCTGCAAAATGATCTATAAACATGGAAAATATTTAAAAGCTTGTTTTCCCATTATACTACAAATTCAATCTTTAATGAAGATCTTCCAAGGTTCTTTGTTTGGGCAGCTTGCTAATAATGGCAACGAGACAATTTTTAAAATCTAAGCGTATCTGTCGGCCTTAATTATTCAATAAAGGTCAACATCGACAGTAAATCAGAAATTATCATGTGACAGAAATCGATACACTGTATCATGGCTAGACTTAGATTAAATTCAGAAATGAACTTCCCCGAGCACAGCTACTGCGCCCGTTCCCAGGGGATCTATTCTGCCACCTTCTCTAAATTAAGATCACGGTACTTAATTTCATACCTCTCAATAATAATGCTCATCAATGATGAAAGCGATTTCCTTCTGAGCAAAGACAGTTCAGTGTTCTGCTTTACCAAAATTACAGTCTTCCTTTTCGGAACCTCGGAATAGCCGAAGGCTTCAAAGTAGCTCGACACATCCAGCGCTATCCATTCGGACGTCATGGCATGTAGCTACAGCGGCCATCGATTAACCGATATATTTTATATGATATATAAGGAGATATTTAATACTTGATATTAATGTGGATTAGCTAATAATGTATTGAGCCACTGATAATTATGTATTCGTTACATTGAACATGGTGAATGCAATACATAAAATTAACATAAATTAAATATGAAGAATGTAGGTTATATTATTTTGACATGGCTATCATTATTGTTCAATAACCTTTTATAATAATTCTGCTTACAACACTGCAGATTTTTCAAAAACAGGAAAAGATTTTATGGCTGAAATGTAAGTGGAAAACTGAAGATTTTCCTCATAAAGAAACCTTTTAGTGCAGAGGACCTCCTTTTAGTGAGGGGGACAGAACTAGTTCACATGAGGTTGAAATAGCGTGTCTCTAAAAAAAAAAAATTATACACCTAGCGTATAAACAATATAAAACCAGTCTAACTAGCTCTGTATGATAAGCTTAAGCCTTCTGTTCCTTTGAGGCTATATCCGTAGGAAGAAGTCGGTCTGTGCAGATTTTATGTTCGTAAATAGAAAAGATCCAATGTTTATCTGATTTTTATTAATTACTTATGCACTACTTCTAGCTGACACAGTCACATGACTTTCTCATACGGCAATAATAAAACTGACAAATTTTCTTTAATTAGTTAGTGGAGGGGGAGGGGCTAGAAGTTGATGGCACCTATAGGCCAGAAATAGGCGACTAGATGCAACTTCCTATTAAACATTTGAAATCTAACTTAATAGATTAGCCATAAAAAAAAATCTAACGCGCAACACTGGTTTATTCTTGTCCAAAAATTTACACAGAATTTTCATTCATAAGAAGTAACATTGTACATAAATAATAATCAATTCCCTTTTAATTATACCATAAACAATGTAATTATACCATAAATCTTGAAAATACAATATTGTACAAAAATATTACCTAATTTAAGAGCAACAAATAATACTGTTCCACTAAATAAGTGAATTTCAACATTGGGCTCGACTTATTGGCAAGAGTTCTGCAATAAATCCGGATACCGCAATGGGTGCTTCCAATGGAAATTCAGGTAATTAGGGTATGCAGAACATGTGATCACCCAGTCCATTTGTTATTATGTTGAAATGAAAGCATAAAGAAAACAGTGAAGTTTCTCGGATACATCCGCAAGCAATTGGTAAATTAATTTATCATCAACATTATAGGGATCTATTAAAACAATGATACAATCGATTGAATTCAATAACGGCATTTCTTCGAAAAAATTTGTTGTTATGTGAAAAAAGGTTATTATAATCATTATGTACAATGGAGAGGATTATGTAATAAGAGGGCTAGATATCGAATTATCAAAGAAAGAAATTAAAGGGGTAATTATAACCTAGCTACCCCAGATTATAACTTGAACTGTTAGAAATTAGGATGTTGGTGATAAAAGTGTGGAAGAGTGAAACAAAAGAAGTGACGTATTCAGTATTAATTAGTATAACCGGGCAACAGCTAATATTAACCATTGGTTACCGTTTTGTAAATAATCAATGAATATATATATATATAAAACTAATTATTTCTCTTGTTTGCCAAAAAATGTTAATGACCAATTAAGGTCAATTAAGTATATTTTAATAAAATTTATTAAAAAAGTAAAAGAAACGATTAAATTAAATAATAAAATAAAAATTGGTTGTTTATTAAAGAATACGACTTGTATTGGAAACACAGCAATTACGTGTAATAAACAAAAACTATGTTAATTGTATTACTGAAAAATATTTAATACAAGTTTTCTTTTAAAAAACATAAGTAAGAACTTGTTAAGAATAAATTATCTTTTGCTTAATTGAGAATAAAAATTAAGGAAGAAACTATTTCTTTCTTCTTTATTTAAAAAAAAAATAAAAATAAATAACAGTTCAAAAATAAATATATATATTAGGAAATAATACTTTAGTTAGGCCAGTTTTGTGGTTATAATGCTCAGGCTGTACCTTGACAGTCAAGGTTGAGCGTTCACTTAAACAGAAGTAGATGACTAAGAGAGAGTTAATGTTGGAGAGTTAGGAGAGATGAAGATAAAAGGATGGAGGACCAATTCAGGTAAACAAACAGGTTATGGACCATCTAGTGGGCTATTGTGAGGTCACGAATCAATATCTAGTATTTAATAATCACACACACACACCATTTTCAAAAAAACACTTTTTTGGACACAGGGCACCTCAAAACGTGTATTTCCGGTGAAAACTCGATATCGAAAATTTGGTACGGTTACAATATTTCCTCTTGCTTCCTAGTAAAAAGAAGCAGATCATTTTCTGGAAAATTAGCTTTTAGGTTTGTGTGTGCACAAAATAACTTAAAAATGCAAAATTGGCATGAAGCTCAAATTTGGTATTCTGCTTCTATCAGGCATTGCGCGTTTGACTGAAGATTTTGGTCGAAAATCCACCTTCAACAGGAAATGCTACTTTAGTTAATTTGTACTTTCTCTTACTCCAGTAAGAGGAAGTACTGCGATCATGCCAGATTTACGAAATTGAGTTTTTCATCTTTGCGACTTTACTGAATGGTTTTTTTTTTTCAGTTTTTCTTGATGTTTTCGAAAACGGTTTCAACGATTTTTTTTAAAACTGGGTATAAATCTACACAAAATTGATTTCTTAAGAAAATCTGTTACGATCGCCATACTTTCTTACTAGGACTATGAGTTCAAGTCTACTTTTTTACTTACTAGGAGTAAAAGAAAGTAAAAAAAGTCCTGGTTAAAAGAAAATCAGTCAAATTGATGTTCATTATAAGTATCTACTTTTATATATTTTATAAGAACATACACTGGGCAGAAATATTGTTACGTAAGTGCTCAGGGAAGCGATACGACAATCAATGACATCATTTTTGTTAGACTTTTGAACAATGAATTTTCAGGTTAGTCGAATTGTTGATCTCCTTAAAAAGAAAACTGACGTAAAATGAAGGGAATGTTTGTTGCTATCTCAAAGAGATATAGAAAAGGATCGATCTCCTATAAACGACCTAAGAATGCTTATATCCCAAGCTATCTGGGTACAGAGATAACAATGTAAAACCTTTAGTTTAGTTCCTCTTAGGTATTTAAGTGCTATCATTTAAAAGAGACCTCACATACAGTGTACTATAAATTTATAGAGACTCTATATAGAGCCATATGAGTAAGAAAACAGTATTAAAGTGTTAAAGACCGAAAGACATTAGTGGTAGATATATGGAAGTATATTAGCGGCTATAGTAAGACTACACACTGGACATATCAAGATCACATATCTACTGCCCACCACCGTATATCACCGTAACTCCATATATATTAAAGAGAAAGCATTACCCTGTTTATAGTAACTAAACTGGAGAGAGAGACACGCACACACACACTATCTAGAATACCAATTACTATCTAAATAAGGAGAGTAAACCTACTACATTAGTTTCTTTATAACCAGGAATCAAGAAAACTATTTTCCTGATTTATAGACTATGGTAATAGTTTATTAATAGTATGTTTAAAAGAACTATTTAACATTTTTAAATACAATGGAAAAAAAAAATCCGGCGTAAAATAGTTACACAACTTTCTCTTACATTTCTCAATACAATTATATATAAAGTGGCAAATTTTCTTTAAAATTCCAATTTTCATATTCGCCTTCGTTACTTAATTCACCTAATTATCGTTAGCGCCATTATAATGGGACTTTAATGTTCACCATTTATCAATTTTGGGCGCAAAACAAAAAAAAAACGGCTCCATTAATTTTCTTTGAACTTAGTACCAGTACTACACTATCTAAATATAACGCAGGCCTATCATTTTTTGCCAGAAAATTGAATTAGAGAATTTCTGGATGGAGGGTGAGCATGACTTTAATTGCTGAGGGTGGCAACTAAATAGAATTAACACAGGATAATACACCCATTCTGTCTCCTGAGAGAGAGCTGGTTTTGCAAGTAACAGTCTAACTGCATATTTCTGCTATATATAAACAGTCCAACTGGAGGGTATGTACTCTTTCTTGTATAATTTGCGTAATTGGTTAATATACAAATACTAATGGTTGGCAAACTTAAAGGTTATATTATTATACTAGATATTGTAATATCACTCCCTTCTCACTGAAATGAATTACACTGCGTTGTTTAACGTACAGTTTACATTTTTATTTTCAGTAAATCGGTGCGATTATTTTTCACAATGTCCCCAATAATAAGAATATATTAAACATTATATATTCATAAAGAATTGTTATATACGCCTATTGGAGAGTTTTTGTGAAGTTGGCCAGAAAAACGTAGAAGAAATAAGAAAGTACACTACTGATTACTAATATATTAACTGAGAAACAGAGTACGGCACAGACTTTACAGAAATTATATAGAAATAGTTGTAACGTGAGTAGAAGAGACAGACTGAGCTGGTAGAATGTTGGTGTTGATATTTTCTTTATTGTTTGTGAACTGAATTACAGACGCTATTTTTGATTTATACTTCCCCAAAAACTTTCCCAACTTCTCCTTCCAATCTGCTCAGGGTTAAGGTAGGCGGACCTTGATCACCTGTACGGTGGACAATCTGGATAGCTTCATGTGACCTGCTGAGAGACGTAGCTTGAGGGGGGGAGTCAGGCGGATTGCTGTATATGATTTGGCGTGTCTCAAGACACGCTGCCGGCAATCCATTGCACAACCGTTCCAGTATAATTTATGGCTCATATTCCGTTAATTGTCTTGTATAGAATTAGACGTTCCATAAAAATGCGAAGTTTAATAAAAATTGGTCAAAATAGAAGTGAGAGAATTGCTGTAGCAGAAAGGCATGTTGGTTTCAGACTTTTTACTCTCAACACACACACTGTCAATCCTCTCCACTGTGATGATGCCATTAGTATTTCTTTATCAATTACAAAGTAAGCTCTATCTTAATAATTAGCAACACACAGTTTCGAATAGGAAATGATTCTTGTTACTTATTCCCTTACTTATATCCTATCGAAGACTAATATTGTCCAAACTTTGTTTGCTGTCTTTATAACATCAAAAATGACTAGCCATAAAGTTAATTGAACAAACAGATTATTAACTATCTATCAAATGACAAAGCTTAAAGGAAGCAATTTAAAGAGGAAGTTATTTAACTGTAAACAAGGATGATTTTTAAAATAGTATTAAAGTAGTTCATTAATGATTATACAACGAAAATATCCAATAAGAGATGCGGAGGCAGGAAAAGAGAGAGAGTAGAGAGAAAGAGAGCCAAATCCAAGAGTGGCAGCTTAAAAGGATATTACAAAATACCGTCCAGCGGATTAGCTAACTATATAACGGTGTATCAGTAATTCTAGTTTGTACTGTAAATACGATAGTTACATTTAGTTCCTGAACAACTATTACTATATTACAATCACATGCTACATCCACAAGATGATATCTTTTCAATACTAAAGACAGGTATTGTTCTGAGCTGCTGTTACAGGAATAGAGAATTAACAGTAGATAGAAAGATAAAAACCAACGAATCTTCGTCAATTTTTGACAAAATTTTCCTCATATTTGGTTATTATTTACTAGAAAGAGGCGGGTGTTGGTGTAGAGGTTATGAGATAGACTTTTGTAACTAGGAGGTCTCCCGTTCGAGTCCTGCGTATAACTGCTAAATTTTATTTTCGTTTAAAAAATGTTAATGCTAAAGTAGATGCTTCCGCCACGATACCTAACTGGGCAGTTGGACGTTAAGCACGCCTGATAAAATAGGCATTACCTTACTTACTTACGTTTTAACTAAAAATTTGGAAAAGTGTGTTTGTGTGTGTGTGTGTGTGTGTGTGTGTGTGGTGATCAGCTAGAGGTAGCCTGTTGGTTCGTAAGACCCAAACAGTTGACCACTTCAATTACTTCATGTAGATTATATAGTACAATTACTCATGTAGTCAGATTGGAATTAGGGACGCCGAAATCCCTGAACAGAAACAAACTCACTTACTTCTATGGGGAGGAAGCCCCCTAAAATCAATTTCGCCATTTTTACAATACAATTAATCCGGGATGACAGCAACAATAGTTTGGTATATACCGAACTTTCGCCCATAATGCAATAGTCTTCTCTGGTAAAGTTCTTTTTTTTGTTGGAGTTTTAGACCATCACTGTGCCAGACTGTTGATCTGAAACTCTCATATCAGCAACTATCCTAAAGAAGACTATTGCATAATGGGCGAAACGTTGGTTTATACCAAACTGATGGTGCAGTCTCAACTAGATGACCCTCGTCTCTAAGAGGTTTCTTGGGGGGATGTCAAAAAACACCTATATTTTCGGAGAAATTTATATTATTATTATTATTACAAATCTTGTTACAATAATGTTTTATACAATTTATTCACTCAATACATTATTATTATTATTATTATTATTATTATCCAACCTCGGGTGGGCCATATCCCGGCACCGCAGCCAACAGAGGCTTATTGTGCCACCCCCGATAATTTTTAGTAGACAAACCCTCCCTCCTTAAGGAGTTTAAGGGCCTTCACCACCAGGTCATTTTGAGCTACTATCTCCTCAGGTCGCAAAGTACCAAAGGTTTCATACCTCAATCTGATTATTGCTACGCAATCGAACAACAGGTGGGAGGCCGTTTCCTCCTCTTCCTGACATAGTCTGCACAAGGGTTCCGCCCATTCATAATCTCAATTCACTCAATACATAATCTGATTTTTTTTCACAGACACATGCTATTCTTAATAGAAAATATTTTTCACGGATACTATAGTCCAGTACAACACTAAGAAAACTGGCAACAAGAAATTCAAATTAAATGCTTTGAGTTTCAAAGTCTTATTATTCTATAATTTCATATGATATATAGATATATATAAACAAAAGTAGAGTATGACGAACAAGAATAAAAAAAGGAGAATACAAAAACAAGGATACAATGATGTAGAAAGACATTAAGGTCATGACGTTCACGAGCCACTTATATCTCAGGAGGTCTGTCGGCCAGTTGTACCAGGACGGAGGATGATGTTGTAGACGTTAACTACTTTACAAGTACCACAGATGATGATGATGGCCCAATATGTTTGTGGTACACGTTTTAATTTATTTCTGGTGGATAATGCGATTTTTACTTTTAATATTATTATAAAAAAAAACTCTATTGCCGTTAACATATTTTTATTCTTTCTCCTAAATCTACTCACTCCGCCTTCTCACTGCAATTTACATGCATTTATAATTCTCTAATTTTCTTCAAATATTTAATTCTTGTAGATGTTTAGATGCTTTCAACTCACATGTATGGGAGAACTTGACAAAACAACTTTCTTTGAGGAAGTATAGCCTCCCCCTCCCTCAAAACGCCGAGAAATTTCTTGGAAAAAGTGTCAGGCAAAAGTAACAGGTGTCTCCAATAAAATTGGTGGTGGCTTATACCAAGTTAAATGAAACTCTCGATATTTTTATAGAGAAAATCAAAGAAAACTGCAAAAGATGGTTCAGTAGTTATGCACTTCCGCCCAACCGATTTTATTCAAACTCGTTATTTTGGCAACATTATTTAATTCTAATCAATATTATATGGACATAGAACCATTTAGTAAATTAAAACTATTTCAGAGAAAAGCATAACACCGCTCCAATCCCAAAACCCTCCTTTAAGTGAATTTTCCCGGGGAACTGTTTGACATAAAAAGAAAAACATTACTTCCGGTTGACGGATTTTGACCAAAATCTTATTGTCCTCTGATGGAACTTAAACTAAATATCATGTTTGAACTTATGCAATTTTCGCTCTTTTGAGTTATATTGACCACACACGCAGACACTATAACTTTTTTGGACTCAGGAGACCTCAAAACGTATATTTCCGGTAAAAACTCAATATCGAAAACTTGATACGATCGCAATAGGAGTAAGAGAAGCTGAAAAATAATAAAAATCGCATTTCTCACAATTGTGATCGACATATTTTCTTAAAAACCGAAATTTTGACTTTAAAGGTAAACTTGAGATTACCGCTACCCTAGAACTAACTAAATGTCAGCTTTCCTGACAATAAGATTTCAAAGGGAAATAAGGGCGTTCATATGTGTAATTTGTATGTTAATTTTAAAGAAAATCGTTGAAGTCGTTTTAGAGAGAAGCCATATAGAACTCATTTCCATGTCACGGATTTTGCCAGTTTAGGAGATATCTTGTTCGCAAAACATACACACCACAAACACACACAAACATATGTATATTTTCTTTGAGGGCAGATCTTTATGTATATTTCTTTGTAATGGTGACAGCAGGAAGAGGCTCCCCTTTTAAGTCTATTTCTTTATATATTCTGGAATTTCCGCCAACCTAACACAGAATCAGAGAGTTATAGGGTCACAGCTTCATCAGTTGTCCCCCCTCCATAACACTGTGCGCAGTTAGCCAAGCATCAGATCACTTTCGATCACATAGCTACCATCAAAAGTATCGTAAGCCTCTGCCTGAATACTGGGAGAAGGTTCTCCAGATAGCGGTTCTCCAAAACTGTTCCCTTGTCAACTGAGTTATATTACTTCAGTTGTTTATGCTTCTATTTAATCAAAGGCAGAAAGTGGAACTCGCTTTTCACTAATAATTAATATTATAGTAAATGTTTAACATTAAACATTATTGGTAATTAAATTTTAAACAACATTATGGTAGATTTATTCAAAAAGTTAATTACATTAGTGAGAGATTACATTAACTGTAATCAGACTGTGCTAATCACATCTCTTCTCTAAATAAATGTTAAACTTTCCATACATCATAACCTAAATTAATAAGATATTAACAATTTAATAACTTTCACCAATAATATTAAATATTAAATATAATATAATCAATTAGGTTTTATTATGATGATTTTATTACCAATTTACAAAAATAAATATTAGAAGTAATACTATTATAATGACCAGATCTTATTTTCAAACGAAATACGTAAAAAAGCGGCAATTAAAAAGTTAAATTTAAAATAAATATAAAATAAAATAACAGAGAAAGTATAGAATAATAAGGACAAAAATAGGAACAAATTATAGTTATCTACTCGTACAATAAAACAAGCAACTACATGTAGCATGTGCGCTCTAATTTCCATAATGCTATGATATTACTTTCATTTGGGAAAAATTTTATAATATTAGCTCTAAGAATATTGGCAGAGCTTTCTATTATTATTATTATTTTCTCTTACATGTGATTTCATATTGATCTTTCAATGGCGAATATAGTTTTGTGAGGATCTCTGCATGCAAAAAGCAAGTTTGTTTTATGCACACACATAATCCATCCTTTTCTACCGCCTTTGCAGTGGAGAGGCCTTTTTTTTATATACAATCTTTTATTAGAATAAAATCTATCAGTTTTATTTGAAAAACGTGGTTCCTGGAAAATTGATTTGGGGCGGGGAGACTCTGGCTTTGCTCTAATCTGCTACTTAAGTAAACATCTGGTGTGAAACACTCACATGACTTTCTCTTACACCCGTCTAATTTTTTAAATTCAAATTTTACATATTTCTCCTAGCATAAATAATATAGAAATATTAGGGGGATAAGTACCAAACTTAGCAGATATAGAAATGATTATATTGTGGCCCAGTAGAATGCACCAAAAGCACTGAACTGCCGCCTGTAATATTTAAAATTTAACGCCATAAATGATGCAACTATGTAAAATCAATTTTTTTTTTTTATAGAAAAATATTTCAAATAAAAGTGATACGTTTACATCTTTGAGGTTAGCACGCCTCAAGGTTAAAGGAAATCATTATGGACGATTATTCGAAAAAATTAAAAAAAAAAAACTCAAAACCTAAACTGTAAGTCGCACTTCCGGTTAACCGATTTTCTTCAAATTTGGAATTCTAGCAATGCTTCCTACGTGTATTAGTGGTGTAACCAACCGTGTATTGTACTGAAATGGTACTTTATAGAGAACCCCCGAAAAAATCAACATTACCGGTAGAATGTTGCAAATAAAAGTGATAGTCATTTATATAAATACTATACTAAGTTTAAGAAAATCGTTGAATCCATTTTTAGAGAAAATCACGAAACATTGAAAAGACAGCAATCAGTAAAGTCATACTTCCAGTTAATGGATTTTGCTCAAAACGTTCGTGTGTGTGGTGGTAGTACTTAAACGGAATACCACGTCTCAACTTGCTGTGACTTTTCGTTTTTTAGATATTTTATTAAAAACACACACTCACACCATTCCTAAAAACATTTTTTCGTATCAAAACATTTATTTCCAGTGAAACTCAATTTCGATAACCTGGAAGGATCGCAATACTTCCTCTTACTGGGAGGAGTAACAACGAGAACTAGGGATAAGAATAATGTTAAAACGAGAACAGATATAATGTTTACCAAGGAACCAGAAGAGTGTTTATAGTTGAGGTAGTGCAGCCAGCAAAAAGGCAGCTGGCCAACAGATAACGGTACATCGTCGGACTATACTACTACAGACATACGTTACACACCACCGTCCTTCTTCCTGTAGTATCATACATCACACATCCTATTTCTGTAATAACAATAATAATTTAAGGAACTTAATTCAACCTAACTAAAATATATATAGATAAATACAAAAGAGGAGTAGCCAATAATCCATCAAAATCTTTTTCCTAAAGCAATGTTCTAATAAAACTTATTGACCTATATATAAATAAGTAGTTGTTGGAAGTTCAAAGAAAATCGTTGTAACCATTTTCGAGAAAATTCCAAAAAACTCAAAAACCTGTTTGCAAAAAATCGCTCTTCCGGTAACCGATTTTCTTCAAAGTTGAAATTCTATCCATGCTTCTAAAATGTATGAATATTATATGGTGGTAAAACCAAATATTATACTGAAGTGGTACTTTAAAGGAAAGCATATTGCTATTGTTCCCCCAGAACCCCCCTGTAAAAGATCAGTTTTCCGGAGAAAATGTTTCAAATAAAAATAATAGGTATTTATGTGCGTAGATAGTATACGGACGAAGTTAGTGGAAATAGTTGGAGTTATTTTCGAGAAAATTACGAGCAACTGAAGAAACCATTCACTAAAGTCGCACTTTCGGTTCATGGATTTTGCCCGAAATCTTTGTAGTCTGTTGCGGTTGTAGCAACCTAAACGGAATACCAAGTTCGAGCTTCCTGTAACTTTTAGTTTTTCAGTGAAATATTATCAAAAAACACACACTGACCATTCATTAAAAAACAGTTTTTTCGCTTTCAGAGGACCCCAAAACATGTATTTCCGGAGAAAACTCAATATTCCGAAAACCTGGCACGATTGCAATACTGCCTCTTATTAGGAATAAGAGAAAGTAACAATAGACTTAAAACAGAAAAACTATAAATAAACAGATGTAATAAAACCAGGAGATAAAGAAGCTGTCTGTAAGATATGACGCCAGCCACAAGCCTTGGAAAACTGATACACTTTCACATGTGCAAAACAAAGAGAAACCAGTTTGATCATGAAGGCGTGTGTTGGTAACTTTATAAAAATTTTGTTCAATAAGACTGACTTTTAATAAATATGGCCACACATGTATTACAATGCAAGGAGACCAACAACATACATTATTATTTATAGAATTGAATTCTTGTAGACTTGTATTTATTTCTGCTTTCTATAGTCTATAAAAGACATTACATACTCGTATACTGACTTAGGAAAATCTGGTCAGTAAGCGTCACCATTCGCACCACTTTCATTTACTGTAATTATCACAAATTAAATTGTCAATTTTCTTCAAACTTCCGGTTTAAAAACATAATATAGTCCTTTTAACTCTGTAGGTGGAGGAGAAACGTGCATAGAGTATTGGATTTAGGTCCGTCCAGTTTGTGCTCCAAGATAAAACTGACTCCAAAATCAATTTTTCCAGCAAAAAATTTCAAATTAAAGTGAAAAGGTTTCCGTGTGTGTGTGTGTGTTTAGTAAGTTTATCAAGTTTAAGGAAATTCTTTTGAGATATTTTCGAGAAAAATCGTTACAACCGGAAATACCCACCCCACCGTGTAAAGATGCACCGTCTGGTGTGAACCACATGAACTGGATAGTCTTAGTACTCACACAAAATCACAGACAAGTTTTATGGATAATTAAAGTTTACTCACTCTGTACAAAATATTAAATGGAAGTAATTAGTGCTTTACGAAAATACTGCAGTCTTTTATAAGCTGAAGCCGCTCTAAAAAATTTTCATTTCATGATGATCTTGGAAATTTTGAAATTATATAAAAAGTTGCGAGGAAACAACACATATTAACAAAGATCTGGTCGGGACAATAAAAATTTCCAAAGAGTCACAAAAGATTATAATTTACACAATAAAATTGCCGTCCAAAATATGCATATAATGCTGGTTATATAATGAATAAATTATTTATGTTCAACTTTATTAGAAGTTGCGGTCGGCTTTATTTTATATTCAAATAATATCGAGAACCTGGGAAATTTCTGGATATAGTATACACTAGGGAATTGTGTAGGACAGTAAATAGAAAGAGTGAGTTGTGTCTCAAGAGCTCATATTGTTTCTAATTGGCTATCAACATACCCACCATAGTTGAGAAATATGATATATGTGAACACACGAAACAACAAACAACAATTTATTTAAAAAAGTAACCATCTAAAATTCTATAACATTGAGAATGTTTGTCGCTGGAAAAAATAGTTGATGTGAACTGGAAGTGATATACAGTAAGAGGAAATTGTGTGAGTGTTTTACGCCTGATTTTAATTACGATTTATCTGATAATCATACCAGTTTTATTAATGAATTGAACCATGAATTTAACGTAAGAATGACCTTGAAAGAAGTGTTTAAGTATATTATTTGTTTCCCAGCAATGAAGAGAACAGGTAAGAGGAATCAACACGCATGCGACTAGTTTTTTGTCCATACAATGTCGTCTAACATCTGCTTTTGTTAACACACATCAATAGCGTTTTTAGATGATAATAATCAAAATAATAATATAGCAGGAAGTTGTTTCTGCCTAACTGTCTAATTAGTTAGCTAAGTCTCTGTATAGTCAGGGAAACTAAAAATATAACCGAATTCAAGAATATATATAGTATATTTAATTAAAAATAGACCTGAACTACCAACGAATGGAATTGTTAACCTTCCAAGGTATTTCGTTCGTTCAAATAGGTTACATCTATTTATTTATTTATTTATTGGTGTGCATGTATTTTATTGGTGTGACTTTTAATTGATATGTACATATTGGATAAGGATAGTGAGATTCGGTCTTTAAAAATATACATACATTGTTTTTTATGTTGT
Source organism: Triatoma infestans (assembly GCA_011037195.1). Lineage (NCBI taxonomy): Eukaryota > Metazoa > Arthropoda > Insecta > Hemiptera > Reduviidae > Triatoma > Triatoma infestans. The sequence continues at coordinate 71,886 of JAAEAF010006996.1, forward strand.
AGGCCTTGATAAAGACAATATATTTGTCGAAACGTTGGCAAAAATATAAGTTTTTTTTATTTTTAAAGACCGAATCTGACTATTCGTAGCCATCATTTAAGAACGGTCGAAAAGATCTTCCATGATATGTATATATTTATTAGTAGGCATGCATTTATTAGTGAGGATGTACTTACTAGAGCGAATGCGAGTTTTTAATAAGGTAAATGAATAAAAGCTCGATGCGAGTGAGGTGTTTGGGAGGGGCGTTTTTTTTATGACATACCAGTTCTGAAGGTATACAGATAGTCTGACTATATTACAGATGCCGCACAGGATAGCAACTGTTGGCTGCGGAGGCCTTCTTCCTTCACCTTAGATCGGGACTAAACTGGTAGGTGGGTCTGTGCGGGATTGAAAATATAATAAGTCAATACAATATTATTTTTGTACTTATTTATTGATCTATGTTATGGCTATGGCTATGGCCTTCAGAGCTAATGCGGAAAAACAAGTTGCATTTCCGGCCCTATGTTTATTAGACATTTTTGACTCTATGTATGAAAGAAGCGACTAATTTATGCAGAAAGAAAAAGAGGACGTGGTACAGAAGGAAGATTGAGCATATGGAGGAACTGAATAAAGGAAATGAACCTAGAAGATTTTATCAGTCTGTTAGGAAAATGAGAGCCGGATAGCAACCTAAGATGAATGTTTGTCGCAGCAAGGAGGGTTTGATCATAGGCGAAGAAGAGCAGATTATAGGTAGATGGGCGGAACATTTTGAAGATGGGCTCTCTGCCACCCCTCAGAATGGTGGACTGGCAATCAATTATGAAGACAGTGAACAAGATACTAGAGCGCTACCGGATGCTGAACCGCCCACATATGAAGACTTTATGGATGCTGTGGAACAATTAAAAAACAATAGAGCTTCCGGAGAAGACAATCTTCCGGCTGAAATATTTAAATTTAGTGGCGAATACATGTGCCAAAGATTGTATAATTTGATTTTTAAGATATGGAACAATGAGCAGATGCCAGATGATTGGTGTTCGGGATTGATTTTACCAATTTTTAAAAAGGGGGACAAGACCTTATGCCAGAACTATAGAGGCACATCTCTATTAAATGTCGCATACAAAATTTTAGCTAATATTTTAACAGTAAGGCTGAAAACATATTCTGAACAGATCCTTACGGATTACCAATGTGGCTTCAGGCCGAATAGGGGCACAACTGATCAGATATTCACCTTACGGCTAGTTCTAGAAAAGTGCTACGACTTTAATATAGATGTACACATGCTCTTTATAGATTTTAAGCAAGCGTTCGATCGAGTGGATAGGTTTCAACTCTTTAATGCCCTAAAAGAATTTAATATACCGCTCAAATTAACAAATTTGATAAAAATGACATGCCCCGAACGCAGGCTAGTGTACTTGTTGGCAACAAGGTAAGCAGAAAAATACAATTTGATGCAGGAGTAAGACAAGGAGATGCCCTCTCAGCGATCCTGTTTAATCTGGTCCTGCACAAAGCAATGAAGAATATAGAGTCTGGCGGCACACTGGCAAACCGAACCTATCAAATTCTTGGATACGCAGATGATATTGCGGTACTGGCAAGAAATGAGAAAATATTAAAGGATGTTATTGGCAAGCTAGTTAAAGAATGTAAAGTAGTAGGTCTCGAGATTAATGAAGCTAAAACCAAGTATATGGTAACTTCAACCTCTGAAATAAGAAGAAGGCCGAGTAGCTTGTCTCATGATAGACACACCTATGAAGCTGTTGACCGTTTCGTCTACCTGGGCACAGAAATAAATTGTGAAAATAAAATGAGCGACGAAGTCAGAAGAAGAATAATGTGTGGCAACAGAGCTTATTATGGAATTATGAGGATGATAAAGTCGACCCTATTGTCTAAGGGAACGAAATTCAAGCTGTACAAATCCCTTATCAGGCCTGTCGTGTGCTATGGCGCAGAGGCGTGGACGCCGAAAGTAGCCGACCAGCAAGCACTTAGAGTCTTCCAAAGACGTATTTTGAGGCGTATCTTTGGCCCGGTGTGTACGCAAGGAATTTGGCGTATCAGGACTAACCAAGAGCTTGATGACCTCATACAGCAAGAAGATATCGTTAGGTTTATTAGGTCTAGAAGGATCAGTTGGTTAGGACACCTAGAAAGAATGCCAGATGCCAGAACGGCCAAAAGAGCTTTTCGGGAGAGCTTTCCAGGAAAAAGAAAAAGAGGGCGTCCTCGAAAAACTTGGATTGACGACCTGGAAGGGGACCTGACTAGAATGGGATTGACAAACTGGAGAAGAAAGGCAATGGACAGAGATGGTTGAAGATTAATTGTTAGGGAGGCCAAAGTTCACCATGGACTGTAGAGCCGGATAAGAAGAAGAAGAAGACATGAAAGAACAAAATATCTCAAAACGAAAACAAATCACAGGAAGTTCAAACTTGATTTTCCATTAGGTTACCACTACCACGTCTGGGACAAGGGTTTCGGGTAAAATCCACCACCCGGAAACAGTACTTTACTGAAATGTTTTTTGTTTTTTTATTCACTTTTCCTTGATTTTCAAAAACAAGTCCAACTATTTTCATGAACACTTTGTACACTATCTAAATATATAATAAATACTATCGATACTAAACTAATATTAAAATTGATCTTTTGGAGGATATGGGGGGGACCAGTAACGTTAAACTTTTTCTTGAAACCTTTAATGCTAACTTAAAATCTATTAAACCCCTCACTTTTATTTGAAATAGTTTTCGAAAAAGTTGATTATATGGAATATTGCGTAATTTGTAACGTTAAATTGCAAATGTTACTTAGTTTATTTTATTAGCGCTGTCTTCTGGACTACAGTGTAACTACATTCAATGAATACCTGCCAAGAGTATCTAACTCCATCATTTTGTAGTATTATAGTATTTCTGATAAATAAAACTATCGAACATAGTTCAAAGAAGGCTCGTTTAACAATTGGCCGCCCTAAAGTAGGCACATTAGATCTTACAACATGAAAAATACACAATTTTACAATATTTCTTCAACTTAAGAGTTTTTTAATTTATAAATGTCTTCTTTTTTTTATAGGACTGAAGGTGACTATATGCAGGCCTCATGGCAGCGCTACTGAGACCAATAACGATCCAACATTAGCAATAAGAACAAAAAAACAGTAAGAGCAAGCAAAAGATCGAAGTTTTGAAAATGGTCGGAGATGTTCTTAATAAATAACATGATTTACCGGGTTCGGAATGAGAGAGTAAGAGAGATGATGAGGGTTGTCAAAAGGTAGGGAAAACAAAATAAGAGAAACTCTGACAAAGATCAGAAGGATGGTAAATTGAGGAGTGGATCATTCGGGGTATGGCCTGGGATCCCTGCGGATGATAATGCAGGAAGATAACTCGATGAAGAGAAGATGACAATTGGAGGCTTGCAAAACGGCGAGTGAAGAGATAGAAAAAATCGAGAGATATTATAGTTTCGATGACACCCTTTGTAAGTCATAATAATAAGTGTAGTCCAAGTCTGCCCCGGTACAAGGAAGTATCTTTAAATTATCTCTCTCACAATATCGTATTTTAGATAAAGAAATTAATATTTAATTTTCATCATTAAATATATAGAAAAATTAAATTATTTTCAAAATGACAGTACTTACAATTTCTCTCTCTCACTTTAGTGTGGCTAAAGGTTGTTAAAATCTTAGTTTTAGAAACTTTGCCCTTTGAGTGCTCGTATATGTCTCTTGCATACGGAGCAATATACGCGTAATGTGCACATGCGCTACTAACATCTTCATACAACCAATTAAATCTATTTATCAGTTACAACTATCTATCTATCTATCCGATATCCGAATTTACTATTATCTTCATCATCACTTCTAGTACGACTCTCTTAACGCTTCAGCATCTATTGTCGAATCTAATCTATTTCTATAGTCCACTATTCACTACCACAGTAGCATATCAGCTTTAGCTATTAAGTTACCACCTGGAAGAACCGATAAGACTCACCGTAACCATCTTTACCTACTCATTAATTTCTTTAAGTATATTTGGGTCCATTCTACTCCCCCCCAGCCCCCTTTTTCTACTAAGACGAATTACAACTATCTAGAACTAAGTATTAGATTGTAAATAAATTCATTTGCACAAATCAATTTCTATTTTATTAAATGGATTTCTGAGTGGAATAACTTTACCCGTCTACACTAAGACTTCATTTCACGTCTTGATATCGTTTTTTAGCTCCAAATTACCCAGGATAGAATGAACTTTGCCAAAGCATCTGACCAATCACAGTCATGGTCAACCAATCCGCATTTTTCTGGAGACCAGCTCGACAACAGAAAGCTTGAGTGTCACAGGTCGAATTACTACACTTTTCAGATGCTTACAGCAGCCAAAAGTAGCTACTACGCATAATCTCAAGTACATCATTTATCGTTTCTCCAGAGTTCATTTGAGAACCAAAATAAATATATTTACCGAGTGGAAATCAATAAATTATTAATTGAGCTTCACGCCACCCTTCAAGGGTCAGTATGCTTATAACATTTAGGTTTTTTGGTTGACACAAATATGGTGCTGGTTTATGAAGCAGTTTTTTTTGGTTGGCGCACAAATACGGCGCTGGTTTATGAAGCAGTTTTTCAGATAAGCTCAAATCATTTACGGGGGTATATGAAATGAAAAAATTAACATTTAAAGTGAACTTACCATTTGTTCATAAAAAAAAATAGAAAGGATACTGAAGTTAAGAATGTACGTGACTAAAGAAGGCTATATCTTCGACGAGAAGTGTACCATTGTTATGGCAGAGGCCTGGGAACATTCTTAATACTCGTATAAACGACTTCCGTAAAACAGGAAACAAGAGAAACAAAATAGTAAAAAAACAAGACTGTGTGGGAGAAAGTGAAAGTGGACAATTTCGAACGAACGATAGAAAAATTACAAAGGCAAAGCGGGAAAATTAGTTTTTCTTTCTTTCTATTATTGCTGCAAGAAGAAATATTGCAATCATGTCAAATTTTCGAAAATTTATTTTGCACCGGAAGTTCCCTGAAACGAAAAAAAACAATGTTTTAGCGGAAATATCTCAAAAAAGGAAAATCGCAAGAAACTGAAAGTTGGTATTTTCCATTTGCATACCATTCGCATCCGATACAAACGTTTCGTGTAAAAACCTCAACCAGATCTGCGATTTTGCTGATCCCCCCCACTTTTTCACGATTTTTCCAAAAATATCTCCTACGATTTTCTTTAAACTTCACACAAAGATCCATCACTTTTGTTTGAAATATTTCATTTTCCAGGAAAGTTGATGTTTTTCAGGGTTCTGAGGGAGTTCCAACTTTGTCTTCTTTTTAAAGTACCGCACGTGAAATATACAGTTTATTAAGATATATACATGTATATTTCTACTATTTATTTTATTTATTTACAATGTACATACCTAAAGAAGCAAGTTCATATAGAGGAAGTTGCCAAAATAATGCAGAGTTAAAGACACAAGTTATTAACAGTTACAATTTTACAAACCCATCAGCAGCTCTACATAAAATTCATATCAACTAAATTAATACAACATGAGCAAATAAATAAATCAAGTAAATTGTCTATTCTGTTTTTTGAAAGTTCAACTAAAACTAAGTGAAGTGTACAAAATGTAATGTATGTAAACAACAAAACTATTTGATTAGTTTTTATAACCGGAATTAATAGTTTTGTTTTTATTAATATTAATAAGAATAAAACAAAACAAAAATTATGCAAAAAGTGTGAATAGTAATGACACTTTCACTTAACACATTGTAATAATATGAGAAAGACCAAAAAGAAGTTTAATAATACATGCTAATTGATGATAGCATTAATAGTATAATAAAACAATAGAGATATGGACTAACTGGACAGACATTTCTCACTCTGAGCTATCCGATCGAGCTATCCGAGCAAAACAAAAATATAACTTTTTCTTTATCTTCATAATTAACGAATTTGAAGTTGAAACAAATTGTAATCTGTGACAGGAGGTGAAGGATAAAATTTTTCTAAATAATACCGGAACAGATTATTAACTAATGAAGGTCTCGATAAAATTGTAGAAATGAGAGTAGAAACTGAACAGTGAATATATTGTTGGAGTGAACAGATTACTGGCAAGGACTTTAACTCTTTATAAAAAGGATTTGGTAGCGAGGGAGAATGACAGACTGAGCTGGCAGAGTGTTGGTGATGATGTTTTCTTCTTGTGTCTGTGCGCAAGACTTCTTCTTGATGGTTGAGTGTCGCTAGCGTTATATATGATTATTAAATTCTCCTTCCTGTTTTCCTGAAGTGCTAGGTAGGCGGATCTCGATCTCTCACTCTCTTTGCTAAGGCTGGAATTTGGAACGCTTATGATAGGGAGATATGTCACGCCTCATGTGACGCACTGAATGATGTAGCTGTGTTCCTATGTTTCTGCAGCACGCCAAGAAAAGCATCGGCAATCCATTACATTATTAACTGGCTTAAATTCTCCCATTTATTTTAAATTGTAGCAAACTTCCTATTTTTCATCACCCTAGCAACAAATACTAGTTCTGTAAAAACAGAAAGCACTAACAATCTCTGCGTGTCAACTATGATAAATTATTTTACAAGTTATATATAATTCAATTTACCATCTCCAGTCACGCTGCCGAGATCATTCTTTTTTATTAATTATCAATGAATAATGATTGTTAGCATTAGCAGATGTGATTTATTAGGAAAACTATTAAACTAAAAATATAAAATTAATACCAATAATCGATTACAAACAGCTAAACTTTTATTTCTTAATGTAATAAAGAGAGGTCATTCAGTTACATAATCTCCTAGACTGTCTGCAGCAAAAACATTTATCAATTGAAATGCAACGAATACTGCATTCTGTCGTAATGTTGGAAAGGGAAAAGTATAAATACTTGAAAATAAATTTATCTAATTAGATAATGACAACGTAATCCAAATAAACTTACAATTTTTATCAATTAAAGTTCTTATAAGAAATAGTTTTAAAAAACAACTACACCTATATCTAATTAAAAAATTTAAACAATAAACAATAATTTATAATAATATAAATTGTGTTAAAAATCTGGGTGTAACTCTTGTATTACTTTCGCCAGCTGTCCTTGAGACCCCTTTTATAGTTCCTGGACAACATGTTTGAAAGGTCAAGGAAGTAGACTATTGCCGGCTGATAAAGCAATAGGAGAGGGGGCAAACGCTCACAATATTTCCGTAATATATAATTAGTTTGTATAATTGATTTATTCATTGCAGTTTAATGCTATGCATAAAAATAATGTAAAATTTAAAAAAAATATATTGGATATAAAGCAGATATCACAACTTTCTCCGATTGAATTTCTCGAATTTCAATTGATACATTTTCCACAATCCAAATATATTTACCACATATTTAATAACACCCAAAACTGTACTTTTGATGAAACCAAATATGTTGAAAGATACATCAACATTGGGAAAAAAAGAAGGGGTACTGTGGACACAATCACACGAGTTTCTCTAACTTCAATGATCTGAATTCTAATTGACTTGGAGCTTTTTAGTAAGAATTTTCTTGGATGCTAAGATCATATAGATCATACTGTGGATCGCCACAACCAGCGCTTCCAGCAATCCCGAAAAAACTAGTCTTTGAACACAGAAAGGGATCTGTCAAAATCTAAATTACCTAAAGTATCTCTCACATCCTGTATCTCTCACGCTTTCATGAAAGTCACAATCTAGCTTTAGTTAAAAAGTACAAGCCAATTGTAAATTTTGATGAAACTAATCTTTATAAACTAAGATATAGTCTCAACCGAACATTCTTCTATTGTCTTGGTAATCAACAAATTGTAGATAATAATGTTGCAAATAAATTATAAAAATATAAACATAAAATATACATACTCTAGACAGGGATTTTTTGGGGGACTTTTTTTTTATTAATTTACCTGAAACAGAAAAGAAAATTGGGTTAGTTATTATTGATATTTTCGTTATTCACAAAAAGTAATAGTATTAGGTAAAAAAACTTAAATAACTAAACTGTTGTTCATTCGTTTAGCTCATTTAGAACATTCATTAGCCATAGAAACTGATTTAATTATAAGTATCATCAAGTCAGATTGACTTGATGCTTCCAGGCATAAAGTTATGAAAAAGTTGCTAGAGTGACCATTATGCCGGAGTTCCTGCACTCTGCTGATCGCCGGCTAGGCAGTAAATGAATGGATACGAAATATGATACAGGATTACTTGACAAAAATTGAAATTTTGAGTTTCAAAAAAATTAAATGGATTAACGGAAATAGCCTACCCGGTGCCGAAGAATAATCGGGGTACAAATACGATAGGTCTCTCGCATAACCAGTCATGCGGAAGGACATCAGTTTAATCTTTTCGCCAGAAACGGCAAACTGCAGAAAGAGAAATGCACCAAGAGGAGTACATGTATGTGTAAAGCTAGCAAAACTCAAAAAGCACATTCGCAAGAAAACCCCCAACCAAGATCTTGGATTAACTAGAAATTCAAAGTATTATTTCAATAGATATTTATTTACTACATATTCAATTTCTTCTATAAAGAGGTAGATGAAATTATAAATTACCTCGTAATTTTCAGCTCTGATCTAAGATTCTATGTTTCCATTCTGACAATCGATCGATGGGTATAGCGGTCATAAAAAGGAGGAAAAGGCCAAAAGTTGTGGGATTTAGTGAAATGAAGAGAGGGAAGCCATTGCCATAACATTCTGTAGCGATGCACTTTTATTGTGCACTTACGGCAGGACGCATCATGTATACACTAATAGTCAAGTCAAACGTTTTTACTTTCTCTTTCTCCTAGTAAGAGGAAGTATTGTAATCGTGTCAAATTTTCGATATCGAGTTTTCACCGGAAATATCCGTTTTGAGGTCCCCTGAGTCCAAAGAAGTGGTTTTTAGTAAATGGTCTGTGTGTGTGTGTGCGTGTGTATGTGAACAGCATAGCTCAAAAACGAAAAACCGTACGTTGAAACTTGATATTCCGTCTAGATATCACCATGGCATCTGACACTGGTCACCTGTCAAAATTCCTCAACCGGAAGTACTACTTTACTTATTAGTTTTTTTACTTTTTTGCAATTTTCTCAAAAATGGCTCCAACGATTTTCTTCAAACTTAGTATATCAACTACAAAAGAGCTACAACTTTTATTTGAGACATTTCTCTGGGAAAATTCATTTAAGGGCACTTATGGGAGGGTGGGGTTAGGTTTTCATCTAAAGTGCTATTTCAGTTTATTAGACAATTCTGTCATCTAAATAATGTTAATTAGAATTAAATATGTTGTTGAAATTCCGAGTTTGAAAAAATCGGATAACCGGAAGTGCGTTTACTTTACCACTTTACTAAATGATTTTTTTCACTTTTTCGCGATTTTCTCAAAAATGGCTGCTACGATTTTCTTTAAACTTCTATATTAACTACTCATACAAAGAGCTACAACTTTTATTTACAACATTTCTCTAGGAAAATTTATTTAATGGCACTTTTAGGGGAGGGGTGGGATTATGTTTTTCTCTTAAGTGCGATCATAGTTGATTATACAATTCTATCATCCAAACAAAATTAATTGGAAATAAATGGATGGCAAAATTCAGAGTTTCAAGAAAATTAGTTAACCGGAAGTGGGCTTTTACTGAACGGTTTTTTCAGTTTTCGTCGTATTTGAATTAATTTGGTACACAAACTATAAAATTTGTCAATTATAATTTTGATAACTGGAGTAAGAGAAAGTTGTGTGAGTGTTTCACACCAGATTTTTTTAGTTTTACAGTAAGGTAATAAAAGATTGTTAAATCAAATCAATATTTTTACATGATGTTGACACAAGCTATGAATTAAAAGTTTTTCTAACTTAACGTCGGAAACGGAACTAGAAATTACGGGGAAAAAATTGTTCCAACCAGCAGCTTCACATAAAGGAAAAAAGAAACTACTTATTCCAATCTGCCTCTGCCTTATGAACTTTATTAATATCCTCCATTGTTGTTTCAGTAGTTATATTGTTTAAAACAAGCCTAGTGTTTTGTTTAATTGTTTACTTCTATTTCACAATACACGAGCTATTCCTGGCCAGCAACAGATGTTTCATTCCAGGGAAAAACAAATGTCGACGACAAAGATTATAGTCTGTGTAACAATAACTTGAGGAAATGTAAGGAATAAGTATAAGGTAAAAGTTTTTTTATATATATATATGTGTGTGTGTGTGTGAATAAAATATCTGTTTATATATATATACATATATATATTCTATATATAGAACTTTATATATATATAGAACTTCTCTTAACACGCTTAATACTAACAAAAGAGAAATAACACACAACAGAATTTCGTTTCTACTAAGAACTAATGGGGTCAAATGTATTATATTATATTCTGTGGTAAATAAAATCAATAATTAAAAAAACAAAACACTAGAAGAAGCCACAATAAAGTTCTAAAAACGACCTCATTACATTCAGATACATCAAAGAAATAGGAAAAAAAGTGGGGAAGCGAGGAGGAAGGGATTAAAATAGATGACGTCACGGCTTGCGCGCACTTTAGAGAAAGGGTCACAGATGTTGGGGTCAGGCAGCTGTTCAAACGGCGTATAGGACGCCGATGCAGTACTGAACTGAGCCACTTAATCTTTCATTTATCGTTTTACATTCAAACATGAATAAGAAATTAGTTTTTAATACACGTAAATTATGAAGGCTAGAGATCAATGGTTGATTATAACTTTTCCATTTACTAGAAGAAGCGATAAAGACTATTTCCACTAGAACAGGCAGAAAGGTCAATATCCTGCTAACCCATAATCACGAAGATAATGAAATAAAAAAAAATAAAAAACAGAGAGACGGGAAGAAATAAAAGTCTTTCAAATTGGATTATGATTGTTTTCAATCTCGGAATATGAAAGTTTTTAAATTGAAGTCAATATTTCAATTATTTATATCCTATTTTCAAATAACATTCTTAGAGTCACCAATTACAATGGAATTATTGCGACTGTGAAAGTACAGTGCAATTTAATATAAATTATTAAAACTGGTGAAAAAAAAAAATTCTATGGTACTGTTATCACAAAACTAAGTTTGTTGTATTAGAGACATGTTTTCCAGAATCTGGTAACTTTCAAAATTATATTCCTAGTGACGTCATCTACTTAACTATATGTAGTTTTTACAGTCAACTTGTAAATATTAAGATTTTTTTTGATGAATTTATTAATAAAATAATTTATTCAGTCGCAGCGTTAAATTTCCATTGAGAATTGTCAGTTAACTTAGTGATATGAAGGACTAGGCTAGGGAAGTTCTAGAATGAAAATAATGTGGACAGACCTAAGGTTTAAGGTCCGAAGGAATGTGGAGAAAAACTGGGAAAGCAAGTTATCTTTTAAAGAACCAATTCTGATTAATACTTGGGTTTATATACGCAAATTTTCACAGAAGAGTATTTACTTAAAAAAGTAAGAATAAAATAAAATATTTGTTTTTGTTTACAAAGAATGTAAGGAAAGTGACAATGGATGGATATTGACTGACAACAAGTGATATTTGGGTGTAGATATGCTTTCTCCAGGCGGTACTGGTCAGTCACGTGGCATACAACTTTCTTCTATTATCTTCAAAAACAAGGTGTTTAACGTAAGCGAAATATCTAACACCGAAAGGTTAACAAACTCACAGGCCAGACTCTCATATACTTCTGTGTAATTTCAATATTAGAGACAACTAATAAAGTTCATAAACCCATATCAGAAACTACGAGTATTATAAGTTATAACCAATAAAATCACCTAAACATATCGCGTCCTTTAAAATCAATAGTTACAACAACAACAAAAAACTGAATTGAAGAATTATTTTCTGAAATCAGTTCAGGATAAAATGTTGTCATAATATAAAGAATGTTTACAAATTGACCGAGAGAAAAGATTCTAATAGCATTATTTGAGAAGCGAATAAGTGGTAATTTTTTGAGAGGCACTCAAATAATTGATAACAATTAGTATAAAAAAAACTATTATTATTACTATTTCTTGTCACCAAACCTCAGGGATGTACTGGATCAGATGTAAAAATGTACGGGATGAAACGACAATATGGCACGTGTTTAACACCGACTGCTTTCTGGAGGACCATATAAATATTTTGGTCCAATTCCAGTGTGGCTATACTTTCGTGCAATTCGAGGGGAATTATCTCAGTTGCTGAAAGGACTACTCGGACAGCCTCCATTTCCCACAGTCCCTTTATTTCGGACCCAAGCTCTGCATACATCCGCTTTTATTCCGTCATTACTTGTAGGAGGTTGTTGGTATTCGGAACTGCTATGTCCACCAACGTTACTGCCCTCCTCTCATTGTCATAAAGCAGAATAACGACTCGGTTCTGTCGGTGAGCACTATCCAGTCGTAGTACAGTCTCCAACTGTTGGACTCCAGCACAGATTGAGGGTGATACTTGTAGCATGGCACAGATTCCTCAATCGAACCAATCTTGAGAGCAAATTTTCCATGTACTAGCTGGACCAATGATTGTGTCGGTGGAGGTAGTCAGACTGTGCCAACATTTCGCATGAACTTATTATATGCTGGATGGTTTCCGACTTCTGGTGACACAGCCTACATCGATTATCCAACATATAGCTGTTGGATTTTAGGAATATTACTAAATTTAATGGCAGCACTTCTATCAACCCTAGATGAAACTTAACGGCAGTTAGTTAAGCCTAACTGGTCTCCCAGAGCCCCCCCCCCATAAAACCAAATTTTTTCCGGTAAAATTTTTCAAATAAAAATGATAGTTATATATATATATGTGTGTGTGTGTGTGTGTTATATAAGTTGAAAGTGAATCTTTGGAGCCATTATCAAGAAAATACCGAAAAATCGGAACCTATATGGTGAAGGTGTATTCCCAATGAACCGATTTATCTTTAAACAAGGAATTCTAGCACTGCTTTCAATATTATACAGATTACAGAACCTACTTTGCCCTGAAGTGGGGGGAAGCTTACGTTGCAGTTTTCCAAAAACTTTCCGAAAAATATTTTAAATAAATGTAATAAACTTTCATGTATACTATTATTAAGTATGCAAAATATTAAAGAAAATCGAGAAACGAAAAAAGCCGGCAAATTCGTACTTCCGGTTAAGGGATTTTGTGTCCGGTAAGTTCAAATTTTTGTATTCAGGAGATTTCAAAACATGTATTTCCGGTGAAAAACTCAACTCACACGCAGACGTGTTGGCAACACTCCCTATTACATTAATAAGAATAAGTAATAGAAGGTCGTACAATAAACCATAATGTAGGATATCTATTAGTTTTCATGAAATAAACTAGGGAAGCAAAACAGACAACGTTAGAAAAAAAAAAAAATAGAAAAGGATCGGAAGTTAAGATTTAAAATTATAGAAATACATGATTACAGGGGCAGAAGTAATAAGGATAACAATTGACAGATTATTGGAAGCGAAACGAAAAAAAAAAATCAAATAGTTTACCAGAGCATGAAGTTATTATCTATCCCGTAGGAAGGAGATGAACCCCTGTAACAATTCTCTTACTATCATTATTGTAAGAAACGGAATCTTGTGATGCACGGATGGATTTACTTCCCTTTGTGCTGTTTTTTATTTTTTTTTTATTTTTATTGTCTATTACCCACCCCACCACTTCAATATGTTAATTACAGCAAATGAGCGTCACAGTCTTAACAAAAATAAACTGTACTTTAGGACAGTAGTGCCCCATTTAATACTGTAAACAGAAATTACTTTAATATCTCCTCCCACCACGCGTTTTTATGAACTATTCAACTACAGTGTTTATTCAAAAACCAATAAAACTGAACGAATTTAACAGGGTGGAAAAATGCTGATATATAATGCTATATAATATGGTGATAATGTAAACGATGTTTGACAACAGCTTTATGGATCAGTCGGCAATAATACAAATTTGATAAGGCTGGTGTTATTGTACTGAACATTTTAAACTCATCTGTGACCATAAACTAGGAGTTATGTAATTATGATATTATGAAATATTTCCTAATTAGAAGTGAGGAATGCTGTTACCACAAGGTCATTTATTTATAAAAAAAAATCCTCAGAATTAATAATAAATAAAAAATTTTAACGGAGTAACATAGTAGTTGTGGTGGTTGGTTCCGCAGAGCTGGAAAGCATCAGACACATTTTCCGTGGTAGCCTGTTTCATGAAGCAGGCTAAAACGGAAAATTTCTCTGATGGAGTAACATATTTTTGCTTTCTCTTGTTGCCAGTAAGAGGAAGTATTGCAATCGTGCCAAATTTTCGAGACTCAGTTTTCGCCGGAAATACATGTTTCTCAGATCCCCAGAGAAAGAAAAAAAGTTTGTGTGTATGTAACAAAATATCTCAAAAACGAAAAATTGCAGGAAACACACTTTCGTCCGGGTATTACAACCGCATCTGCCACGAAGGTTCGGGCAAAATCCATCAACCAGAACAACGACTTCACTGATTTTTTTTAGTATTTCGTGATTTTCTTGAAAACAGCTCCAACGATTTCCTTTAAACTTTGTGTACTATCTACACACATAAATACCTATCACTTTTATTTGAAACATTTTTACCGGGAACCTTGATTTTTTTGGAGTTCTGGAGGAACAGCAGCGTTATGCTTTCCACTAAAATACCAGTTCAGTATAATATATGGTTTCGCCACCTAAATAATATTTTAGACATTAATAACTCAACACTTTTTTGGAAACTTTTTGCCGACCAATTTCATTTAAAGTAAGTTTTGAGGATAGGGTGTATGATTTCCTCAAAAAAGTTTAGATTCTCCAATTATTGATATAAAATTGAAGACAAGCGAACATTTAGTAATAATTATAAGTTTGAAGAAAATCTGTCACTTAAATCTGTGTGGCAGCAGTGAGTCTCTTACTACTAGTAAGAGGAAGTATTGTAATCGTGTCAAATTTTCTATATCGAGTTTTCACCGGAAATATCCGTTTTGAGGTCCCCTCAGTCCAAAAAAGTGGTTTTCAGCAAATAGTCTGTGTGTGTGTGTGTGTGTGTGTGTGTGTGAACAGCATAGCTCAAAAACAAAACCGTAGAAAGTTGAAACTTGATATTCCGGTATCACCATGGCATCTGACACTGGGTCATCTGTCAAAATTCCTCAACCGAAGCACCACTTTTACTTTTTTGCGTTTTTCTTAAAAATGGCTCCGACATTTTCTTCAAACTTGGTATATCAACTACACATACAAAGAGCTATAACTTTTATTTGGAACATTTCTCTGGAAAATTCATTTAAGGGCACTTTTGGGGGAGAGGTGGGGTTAGGTTTTCCTCTAAAGTACTATTTCAGTTTATTGCACAATTCGGTCATTTAAATAATGTTAATTAGAATTAAATATGTTGTTGAAATTCCGAGTTTGAGGAAAATCGGATAAGCGGAAGTGCTTTTGTTTTAACACTTTACTAAATGATTTTTTCACTTTTTCGCGATTTTCTCACAAAAAGGCCCCGACGATTTTTTTGAAACATCACATATAAACTAAACCTTCAAAGATCTACAACTTTTATATAAAACATTTCTCTGGAAAAATTCATTTAAGGGCACTTTTAGGAGAGGAGGTAGGGTTACAGCTTCCTCTAAGTGGCATCATACTTGATTATATAACTCTAACATCCAAATGAAATTAATTAGAAATAAATAGATGGCCAAAATTCCGAGTTTGAAGGAAATCAGTAAACCGGAAGTGCGCTTTTGCTGGACAGTTTCTTTCAGTTTTCGACAAATTTCATTAAATTTGGTGCACAAACTATAACCTTTGTGAATTATAATTTTGAGAACTGGAGAAAGAGAAAGTTGTGTGAGTGTTTCACACCAGATTTTCTTTTTTGGAAAATGAATAGAAACAATCATCGGGTATAAATAGTTGTAACCTTCCCTATTTTTACTTCTTTTTTTTTTTCTTTATTTTGAAATCGTTACTTAAACAAAACAAACAAAAATGCAATACAGTCGGCCTTGATGTAAACTGTTCACAACAAAAAGTAAAATCTAGTTAAAAACGTAAAGTCCTTCATGGATTAATTGTCTTATTATGGTATACCTATTTATGTATGTGTGCATGTACTACTATATATACGTTTAGATTTTATTATTAACAAATTTCCGCTTGATTTATAATTTATTTCTCTCATTTTTTGATTATTCTCAAGTTATTTACAGTATGACTGAAGGATGAAGGTTAGAGGGTAAGAAAATACTTTCAAAATAGATGCATGGTCATCAAGTGTCTTCATGACGAATTTAAAATACAGACAAAACGTCAGTTTAAAAATCTGATGAGGAACACTCGAGATGATTTTCTCTAATTGCAGTTCATACAGTTGAAAACAGACAAAGTTTCTATATACTTCAAATTTTACACATTACTCCTAACATGAATACTAGAGGTGACGGGAGGCTTCATATTGAACTGTCACATGCGGTAGTGGTACTTGAACGGAATATCAACTTCCTGCGATTTTTTGGTTATTATTTTTGAGATATTTTGTACACACATACAGACCATTCTTTGTTAACATTTTTCCCGTACTCAAGGGACCTGTGTTATTTCCGGTGAAAACTCTATTTCAAAAATTTGGTCCGACCGGAATACTTTCTTTTATCAGGAGGAGTAAGTGAAAGTAAAATTGATAGGCCTTATGCGACCAGTAAGTTAATGCGTAATTTTAAAAGTAAATCGTTGCGGCCCTTGTTCAAGTAAATCACACAAACTGGAAAGAAAAGCTGTAAAGATGCACTTTACTGTTAAAAGAATTTTGACATGAATTTTCCTGTCGGATTCAATTTAAATATCTTAACATCTTTCTTTAAATTCTTTAAATATATCTTAACATCTTATCTTTAATTTCGTATACTATCTTTTTGAAGCAGCGCCTCTATCAAACTCAATATTATCTTGAAATCATAGGTTATGAGAAAATTATTTTTAAATCACGTCAATTTCACCGGAGACTTTTTTTTCTTCAGAAAACGTGCGCCTTCAACTGTGTTTCTCTCAGCTGTTATAGGATATGAAATATAATATCTTATCCATTTATATATATATACTACTGTCTGAAACTATAGTACAAAAATCATACTTTTCAAAATGTCGGAAAAGTATGATTTTTCAATATAAACAATAATTATGTTTGGCCGTTAATAATTAAACAAGCAAAAAATTAGTTGGCTGGGGCCAAATAAGAAATATTTTATTTTTAAAAGTTTATTCCACGTTTCGGACATCTTTGGTGTTGTTCCTCAGGAACTGTTAAGGACGAATGGAGAGTTAATTATTCATTCACAGGTTAAATACTTGACATTTCCTGAGGAAAGACACCAAAGGTATCCGAAACGTCGAATAAACTTTTAAAAATAAAAAGTTTCTTGAAAATGTGGCTGGGTCTGCAATGCTGGATAACATCAGGTATTTTATCCGTCGTAGCATGCATATTGGTTTTGTTCCTGATCCATCATCAGAGCAAATTCACCAAGCTCGTGTAGAGAGTTCACTTCAACGAAATGTTTCTGTAGACTCACACTTCTTGGTTGTGTATAATATGTATTGGTTGCACCATACAACCAACACAGAAACATTTCGTTGAAGTGAACTCTCTACACGAACTTGGTGAATTTGTTCTGACGATGGATGAATATCCGAAACCGGTCAGGAACAAAACCAATATGCATGCTACGAAGGATAAAATACCTAATGAAAAAGTTTCTTCTTTGGCCGCAGCCAAATAATGTTTTGCTTGTATCATTTTTTACTTTTAATGCATCTTTGCGCCTGTTATTATTTTATTTTTTCTGTTCTATCAAGAGTAGTTCCAGAACAAAGAGTATAAGGAGAAACTAATATAATATAACAAAACTCTGGTGGGTAATCCTGCCTCTGAGAGCTTTCTCTATCCCACCAACGGACAAATTTTCTTCGAAGTTTCCAGTTTTGATAACAATCTGACTTAATATGTATCGTGCAGAAGATGTAAATTATATTGAAATAGGATTTTAAGAGGAACAAGGCTGAAATCAATTTTCAAACTACCACAGCTGAACAAAAATCAATTATCTATAGGAAATATTTCCTCAAAAAATAACTGTTTCAAGAAAATTGCTTAAAAGAAAGAAAAGAATAGAAATGCTTTCAGTAAATTGAGATTAACGGTTATCTAATTTTAACCGAAACTTCCGCTAAGGATTAGCATGAGATATTTTCAAAACATGTATTTTGGGGAGATAAGCCAATTTTGATAATCGTCTTCTTAGTAATGATTCAAGATCCTCCTGGTCTGATAAGTGGTCTGTTTTAGGGCAATAACTACATATACCCATCCATTAACGATTCATAAATAAGCATACCAAATTCCACTAGATTAGGTCATATCACAAGCCCAAACCACAGCCTAAATCAATTAACAAAACAAATCTCTTCACCAAAATATTTCCCCAATCATGGGGAAATTATCACCAATAATGGAATTAATTTATTGGAGGGGGAACATGAATGTTCTCCATTACCAACTAAAGTATTTCTCAAAATGGCTGAGCGCTTGAAAATTAAAGAGCTGATAGATCTTTAACATTTTCGCTATATTTTGTAAAAACTCTAATTTAGAGGTGGGGAAACCAAACAGTACACCGATATGCCATTGCCATTCTATAGACACAAAGTCACACTCAGAAATGTTTGAAACTAAATTGTTCCAGAATCGAAAAATATTTCTGGCATTTCAAATTCAAACAAAAATTATTTTTTCATATTAAAAGGAAAACATAAGTATCATTTTCTAGCCAATTCGGTAAAAATGGAAAAATTCATTCAATAAATTAGAATATACTCTCTGGTTGTCTTTTTTTTTTACCAAAACCTTACAGTCGAGGCACCTAATAGAACCAGAATATCAAGTCAGAATATTCCGTTTTGGGGTTATGCTAACCCCCATTATGCTGAGCAATTTTAGAAATATACTTTTGCGTACACACAGGACCCCAAAATGAGATTTTTAATTAAAAAAAATATTTTTTTTTTAAATAAATAGTTTAAATTTGTAATTGCCAGAAAAGCATTAATTAACAATCCTTGTTTAAAAAAAATACTTAACGATTTAGAATCTAGCAGACAATTGTCGTCTTTACTGACGGTCATTATCTTGTTCCAGTGAAGTATTCTCTTTATCTTTATTCCTCCACCTTTCAGCCATGGATTTCCCACTCAGTCATGTCTTTTAAATTATTGTTTTTTTGTTTTTTTTGCTTTATTTTCCACTTTAAATAAATCTTCTCTAGAGTTCTCCAAATGATTTGACCTTCGGATATGTATTTAGCAATGAAATATACGGCAAATAATATTATATTGAGTGTTTCCTCGTTCAACAGTTGGGGAATACATTTTTTTTACTTTTTCCTTCAGAATTTTGATGATTTATGCCAGCCATTATTATAATAAAGATAAGAACATAATTTTCTTCTTCTTTTTTTAAAAGTTTCCCACAAAACTATAATCGCCAACACTGACTACGTCATACCCATTATACGCAATTATTTTTTATTTTTTCTTGCCTTTTTAATGAGGAAGTATTGCGAACATGTCAACTTTGCAAAATCAAATTTTCACAACGGAAATATATATTTTGTGGCGGATGAATCTAAAAAATCTGGTGTGAAAGACACACATAACGTTCTCTTATTCCAGTTCTTAAAATTATAATTGACAAATTTTTATAGTCTGTGTACCAAATTTAATGAAATTCGACGAAAACTGAAAAAACTGGTCAGTAAAAGCGCACTTCCAGTTTACTAATTTCCTTGAAACACGGAATTTTGGCCATCCATTTATTTCTAATTAATTTTGTTTGGATGATAGAATTGTATAATCAACTATGATAGCAGTTTAGAGAAAAACATAACCCAATCCCTCCCCTAAAAGTGCCATTAAATGAATTTTCCTAGAGAAAAGATTTATCTTTGTATGTGTAGTTGATATAACAAGTTTGAAGAAAATCGTCGGAGCCATTTTTGAGAAAAACGCAAAAAAGTAATAAAAAAAAAAACAAGTAAAGTGGTGCTTCCGGTTGAGGAATTTTGACAGATGACGCAGTGTCAGATGCCATGGTGATACCTAAACGGAATATCAAGTTTCAACTCTCTACAGTTTTTTGTTTTTGAGCTATCACACACACACACACACACACAAATATATATACACATATACACACACCATTTGCTAAAAACCACTTTTTTGGACTCAGGGGACCTCAAAACGGATATTTCCGGTGAAAACGTCGATATCGAAAATTTCACACGATTACAATACTTCCTCTTACTAGGGGATTAAGAGAAAGTAAAAATTCGGTAGTTTCCATGAAAAACAAAAAAAGTATATAATATTTACTTTTAGACTGATATTTTTTTAATACCTTAAATATAAAATCCTCGTGGAACTGCCACCGTAAATAGAGTTTTAAATTGTCTAGTATTTAATTTGTCCTAGAAAAATGTTGATAATTTGTAACAAATGTAACAAATTTAATGGAATCTTCGGTGTTATTATGGAGCAAATCCCAGAAAACTGAAAAAAAAAAAAACTATTCAATAAAGTTGCACTTTCAAACTCAGAATTTTTGCAATACAATAGTAATTCTTATAATTATAATGTAGATTAAAATATCGCACAATAGAAGAAAATTCTATTTCAAGGGAAACCTCGTTAAAATGAACTTTTCGGGAAAAATTATTTATATAAAATTTGTAGCTCTTTATATATGTAGTTGATATAAAGTTGCTCTTTATATATGTAGTTGATATAGTGTTGCTCTGTATATATGTAGTTGATATAGTGTTGCTCTTTATATATGTAGTTGATATAGTGTTGCTCTTTATATATGTAGTTGATATAGTGTTGCTCTTTATATATGTAGTTGATATAATGTTGCTCTT